>JAMQGT020011855.1:0-168895 GCA_024447675.2 Pterophyllum scalare
TAGGTTAACTTAATTTTCTTCATGTGCAATGTCAGTTTCTGATATTCCTGAAAAGACTTCATAATATGTATGGATGGATAGATAAATAGAAGAATAAAAACTGTGATTTCTGAAAGATGAACAGCAAATCGGGCTGCATGCATTCTATTAGTTGAGCATTCAACAAACTTTCTATTGCAATTCATTCAGTCACAGAATATTCATGCAACACTTTCATGGATGTTAAGAAACTTTCTACATTCTCACAGCATTTCTGATGGAGGTATGAAGTTTTACTCTGGGTTCAGCATGCTGAGGGGTACTACATGGACCTATCAATTCCGACCTTCCGGTTGTGGCAATATCTCAACAGTGTTGAAACACTTCTGAGGAGACAGCTGGAGAGCTTCATTCACCTCAGCTACCATCTGACGGAAAATCTCAGAAGATGCTGAGTGATTGTTCTGTGGCTGTCTCACGCAGTTGACTTCTGTAGAAGGTTCACATTTCAAATACTCTGATAAAGCAAAATCTGGAGTGTTCTCAGTGCAGTGCTGACTTATATAGAGAGAAAACTGCGGAAGTTTCAGCTAGGAATACATTCCTAACTGCAGGAGCGCTGTTTCACATTGTGATGTGAGATGGGTTAGCACAGAAACTGGTCTGTGTCTTGGCTCACTCGGATTTATAAAGACGGTGTTGTTCACTTCTGACACACTGACTTGAAAACTTGTCACCTCCCTTTAAAGCCCTGTTTAGCTTTAAATCCATCAGTATACTGCAGACAGCTTCTACCTGCATCTCTGTTTTCCTTCAGCATAGAGAAGGCATTAATGATAGTGAACTCCTTCATCCTGTTGTTGACACACACACACACACACACACACACACACACATATGCAATACAAACAAAAAAGCCTGGGCTTTCTGCCACACTAGCAGACTTAAGAAAAAAAACAACTAAAAAACACAGATGTGACCGGTGGGTAAACTGGCATTGGGGCTACTAGCGCCCACTCAGAAGCTACATATGTGGGACAGATTCAGAGGATAAGAGGGAGACATCTCTCCTCCCTGGGGGCTCCAGTGTATCACGGCCTGGCTTTTACCTGCAGGGCCAAGCGATTTCTAATGTACTGAGTGTCAACAACAGGATGAAGGAGTTCACTATCATTAATGCCTTCTCTATGCTGAAGGAAAACAGAGATGCAGGTAGAAGCTGTCTGCAGTATACTGATGGATTTAAAGCTAAACGGGCTTTAAAGGGAGGTGACAAGTTTTCAAGTCAGTGTGTCAGAAGTGAACAACACCGTCTTTATAAATCCGTAATGATCAACCAAGACACAGACCAGTTTCTGTGCTAACCCACTCTCACATCACAATGTGAAACAGCGCTCAGTCCACAGTGCAGAATGTGTTAGTTTCACTCTAAAACTCCGCATTTTCTCTCTCTATATATAAGTCAGCACTGCACATAAACATGCCGGATTTTTGCTTATACCTGAGTTTTGACCTTTTGAAATGTGATTGAAGCCTGAGAGAAGTCAAGTACGTGAGCCAGCCACAACACAATCACTACAGCATCTTTCTAATTTCCAGTAGAATCGTGACTGAGGTGATAAACTTTCTCCAGCTATCTCCTCAAATATTTGGGGGAGGCAGCTGTGGCTCAGGTGTTTGTCCACCAACCGGAAGGTCGGTTGATAGATCCCCGACTCCTCCGGTCCACATGCCTAAGTACCCCTGGGCAAGATACTGAACCCCGAGTTGACCCCAAAGCCTCCATCGGAGTGTGTGAGAATGTTAGAAAGCTCTTAAGCATTGATGAAAGTGTTGCATGAATGTCTCTGTGACTGAATAAATTATTCTTGGAATAGAAAGTTTGTTGAATGCTCAACTGAGTAGAAAAGTGCTATGCAAGTACCAGCCCAATTTACTGTCATCTTTCAGATGGCAGCCTTTATTCTTCTATTTATCTATCCATCCATACATCTATCAAAGTCTTTTCAGGATGTCAAAACTGACATGCACATAAAGAAATTTAAGTTAACCTAAGAATCAAATGAAGGTTCCAGATGACAAAGTTTAGCAGCGTATGGTTCTGTGTGAGAAGAGCCCCAAAGTCAAACTCGGAGCAGCTTAAGAGTTTGTACCTTGATTTTGAATGTGACATTCAGTACTGTCTGAATCATATCATTGACAGAGGTTTTGTGTGAATGTGTTGGAAGGAATTATCACAGACTGTGTCTGTCCTCTGCTTTTTCAGCTTCTGTTTGATTCCTGAGAAGCTTCTGGTTTCAATCTGCCCTTCGGCGAGTAAGTCCTCTTATGTGATGTGACACTGATCTGTGCGCATGAGATCTGCTTTGTCTTACACGCACTCACACACATACGAGCATGTCAAAGCCATAAAGAAACAAAAATGCGCACAGATGCACACACAATACTTTGAACACAGGGACATACTCGTATTCAATCTAAAAGGCAAGCAGAAACACCACAGGCAGTAAAGAAGGTTCGCACAGATTTGCACACACTAAAGCATATTTATGCACATTTAACACACCAAGGATCGTTTCTTAAACGCACAGATCCGACATGTATAAAATGCTCTGAATAATATGTAGGCTCTTAAAATGTGTAGTGCTAGATTTCTTCTGCCTGATCACGGGCAAATCTGGTAACACTGTAAACAACAAGTTGTCTGAAAGCCTAAATTGCTTGTTGTTCTTCACATAGATGACCTCTTTTTTTTTATTTTCATAGCAATTTCATCATGTTCCCAGACCTTTGCAATAGCTATGCAAAAATACACTATTTCCAAAACAGATAGAAACAAAGTTACAAAAAACTGAGATGTCAGCGATGTCTCTAAAGTTTGTGAAAAAGAGACATTTATAGATCCATCAAATGTAATTTACAGAACTTCACAGACCAAGGTTGTAATTTAAGTTGTATTTGTACTTAAATATTAATTTTAATATAAAATCTTCATTTTTTATGCTGTTACAAGCACTTATCGTCAACCCTTTCATATTTAACAGCTGTATTACTTGTATAATGCTTGTTTTTACTGGAATAAAAAACCTACATACACCGAGAGCAGATCAGTCTAACTGTCAGTCATCTCGTTTATGCATTCCAAGCATCTAATTTTTATTCATATGGTTCTGTATACTGTGTGATTTCTCTCTGAAGTGGTGTGTGTCTGTGTGTCTGTGTGTGTGTGTGTGTGTGTGTGTGTGTGTGTGTGTGTGTGTGTGTGAGTGAGAGAGAGACAGAGAGAGTGAGATAGAGGGAGAGATCAGGTTTGAAAGTCGGACACAGATCTGGCGGCCAAGGTGACCTCATTACCGACATTTGTTCCGCTTGTCGCTGCAAATCACACACTGTGTCCATCAAGATACGGCAAACGCCACACGACCATCAGTAACGTGCCCATCTCCGTGGCAGGGGAGCGCAGAGCTGATGCCTCCTGATCCGTGACCCCAGAGAAAATCGACAATATCGCATTCACATTGGAAGGGACTCTAAGAAAATCTGAGGGCCTCCATCTGACTGGACAAGTACGATGAAGGAAACGCAGAAATGACCCAGCTGCTGACCTCATTTAACCGGTGTGATTTCAGGGCACGAAAGGGAAGTTTATGTGGCATGTAGGCAGTTCCACTCTGACCTTCTGACTTCTAAAACGTCTGCTGGGCAGAACATCGATGTGACCTGTGCAACAACTTGCAGACAGTTTGTGATTGTATCAGGATCCCGTAGAATTGTGATCAGAGGTGTCAGCATTACACTGTCTGCAACCAGGATGATAACTCAACTTTATGCTTTTCACTTAGGTCATAGTTCACGTCTACTCAGCTTTCATGTAGCATTTGAGTACAGTTAATGAAAAGTGCTTTACGTGTGCAACAAAAAAGAAAAAGAGAGACAATATCCCACAGAGAACAAAGACATGAAAAACAGGAATTTCAGATATAGATGACACATTTTTCTGGACCTATCTAGGACGCTTCAACAGGGTCTGTGCTTTGGGATATTTAAACCTCAGTTAAGCTTCACAGTATTAAAAATCAATTAAAGTTGCAATCAGTCTTCAAAAATGATCAGGTAGTCAAAGAGCAACAAAAGGGTCTCTAAAGATCCATGTAAGCGTAGGAATTATACAAAATATGAGCTTAATGGTTAAAACCAACGATGAGTAAGCAGCAGGTCTTCTTGGCAAAAATTATCAGGAATTACTCCGTTTCCAACATGTCATTTTAAAACCCGGCTTTCATTAAAATTCTAAACACAACATCATCAGGAAGAATATATCCAAAAACATGCAGCTTGATAACCCCATATTTACCAATAAAATACCATCTTCACCCTCAAGAAGAAAACAGACTCCTGCAACTAATTAACTCCCAGCATTGGCACTAAAAGCTAAATCATTTGATTTGATTTGACTGGGAGAGCTCATATCTTTAGAGTTAGTTTTATCAGCAAGCTCTCCACCTCTGACTGCCACCTGATCCAAACACCTTTGGCTCCACCTGCGGGCGGGCCCACAAGAAGGCATTCCATGTACCTCCTTGTGGCTAGGTTAAAAGCCACTGACGAGCCCAACCCCCAGGAACACTTAGTCTGGCTTCTCACCCAGGACCAGTTTGCCTTGGGAGACCTACGAGGAGGAAAGTTACTACTGATAACATAAATCCTACGACCACCTGGGCTAAAGTATCTTGGAGAGGGGAAAGAAAGGACCTGGAGATGTAAAGAAATTGGTACAGATAGTAACACGACAATTTAGCTTCCCCTAAAGAATATCTGTGTTCCCACTTACAATAGACACAGGGTGATGAGTTCAGTCATTCAGAGAGGGTTCAGACTAGAGCTTCTGCACCTCCATGTTGAAAGGAGCCAGTTGAAGTGGTGTGGGCATCAAACTAGGATGCCTCTTGTACACGTCCTAGTTTAAGATGTCTCAGGCATCTCCAACCTGGAGGAGACCCCAGGGCAGACCCAGGACATGGGGAAGCGTTAATGGCCAGGGAAAGAGAGTTATGGGCAGCTCTGCTTAGACTGCTGACCCCATGACCCAGAATAGAGGTAGGAAATGGATGGACATCATAGAGCCTCTCTCTTTCAAAGGAAGCTTAGGTTAGGGTCAAGGGACATCTCACGACTAAGGGTGTAATTCCTCTGTAACTAAATGGAATTTCAATATATTTTATTTGAAATTACAATGTAATTATATTTACCTGTACATACCTAAAAGTAGTTAGACTAGAATAAGGGGGTAACAAGTCGAGTTTTTACAGGAAACATTTATACTGTAAGTAAATGTAAGTAGTCGTTTGGAGTAATTTTAAGTATTGCGTAGCTTCACGTATTTTACAGGAAAGAAGAAATAATTACATTGTAAGTAAGTTTAAGTAGCGCACAAGCAAATTTTAAGTAGTGTCTAAACTCTGGGAATTTTACTGCAAATCATACTAAAAGGGCAACTGAATATCATGCACACCAACATAATGAATATTAAATAAAGATGTAAAAAGGAAAGATGAATACACGCCATATTATGGCCCATGCTCCAAAAAACATAGCATATTTACAGTGTAAATGGGGAAATAGTGTTCCTCCATAAAAATCACACACTACTTAAAATTACTTAGGCAGTAATTACAGTTACTTACAGTATTATTCATTCTTTATTTCATTTGATTTGTTACCCCCTATTCTAGTGTGCCCACCTTTAAGTATTTCTAGGTAAATATAATTAATTTGTAATTTCAAATAAAAAAACAATGCAATCCCCACCTCTTCTTGAGCGCGTGTGCATGTTTGTATGCGTGAATGTGTGTGTATGTGCGCGTGGCTGATGGAGGCGGCTGGTGATGGCAGCAGCCAGTTAACTGGTGAACATATCTGTCTTGGCAGAGCCATTATGCAGGACTTGGTCCCACGCCAGCCGGCAGCGGAGTGAGAGAGTGAGCACGTGCATGTGCGTGACTGAGCGTGACTGCGTATGTGCGCGCGCACGCACATTCCCACTCGTGTTCACTGGATTGGTTAAAAGACAGAAAGCCACAGTTGGAGTGGTTAAAAACGTGTGTGCCTGTGTGTTTGCATGCATTTCTCTGTATCTTATCAGGAAGTGTGTATGAGTGTTGGATAGCTCTCTCTATCAACAGCTGGTAGTCAGGGAAGCGATGGCCTGGCCACGCGTCTGGAGGAATGCGCTTTGGTGGCGGATCCAAGTATCTGTCTCTCGTGCAGACACACACACACACACACACACACACACACACACACACACACACACACAGATGCTGTATGGAGGGTGAGAATCATATTTATTGGTTTCTAGAGAGGTTTTTATCTTCCCTTTCTTCTCTCTGCCGTAGGACTGCAGTCAGATCACTGAGAGATTACATGTAAAGTACGGGAATTAAACTGCCACGACTGACAGCTTAAATCCTACCAACACTCAAACACACACAGAAACCACAGTGAATCGTGTGAATTGTTGCTGAACAACGTGCTTCCCTCCGTCTCGCTGCCCTTTGATTCCCCACTTCACTTACACCTGCTGACCGTCCCCGTTCAATACCGCCCTATGCTGACAAAAAGATGTTAAGAAAACCTAATCTTTTGTTTAGTCAGAAAGCCCTTAATGGCCTATCTAACCTTTCACCAAGGTCTGTGAAGCATCCTAGAAAATGTTCAGTTTACAAAATCAAGCTTCTTTACAATCAAATCAGTTCCTCCTGTTTAGCAGAGCCCACATGAAGGCCAAGCCAGACTGAAGTTTAAGAACATGCACAAAGCCCCTTGGAAAAGACTGGGTATGCCCTTAACGTTCAAAATAAGCTGGAAAACAAGTTGAGATGTGGCCAGTGTTTCTATGACAGTTAATGCTTTTAAAAGAGAGTGATTTAACTGGCAAAGAGACTGACTCACCCACCTACATATCCACCAATTTAATCCTTCAGTTTGTCATGTTTTAATGGATTATGGGGTAGATGAAAAATCCTGATAATTGCTCATCATCAAACAAGTAATACCACTTTATATAATAACTTTCCTTTAATAAAACTAAAAATCTCTAGCAATGCTTGAAGGTCTGTGACACTGTAATTACCATTACACCTCAAATTACACCACTAATTATTGGACAGCCATAAAATGTTAAGTTTGTCTACATCAGAGGCTCAGCTCTAGAGCTCCAGCTTTGGTTTGGCTTTAACCAGCAAACTATGCCACAATGCTTCTAATAGTATGGTAGTGTTAATGTCAGTACTGCAGTTTACTCATTGTAAACCTGCTAACGTTGCTAATGTTCTGCGTGCTTTTTAATGTGGGTGACACCACAAAGTCACAATTATGTATAAATGTAGTAAGAATTGATTGCATTAGACTATAGTGGTGCAAAGTGTCCAGCTATTTTCTTCATTTCTAGTTGCCTTAATTTTAATGTCAGTTATCACTTCCTGAACAATCTCATTTTATTTCTAATAATGAAGACCAAACTCCAACAGCACAAGTGATGGTAGTTTGTTCTCCAGCGCGTGTTTTCAGTGACCTGCGTCTGAAAACACATCTGATTTGTTAACATCACCGTCCTTAAAACACCTTCCCAGTCAGCTGCACAGCTTTAGTTATGGGATGAAAGGATAGTAATCATCCTTCACCAGGATGAATAACAGCAGTGGACAGAAGGAGCATTTTAATGAAGGCCATTGTACAAGAAGGACAAGCAACGTTTTTATCTATTAGTCCATGGCAAATCAATAATTGTAGATACACTGCATTGCCAAAAATATTCACTCACCCATCCAAATCATTGAATTCATGTGTTCCAGTCACTTCATCATCACTACATCAGTCAAAAAATTTAAAAAAAAAATGTTGACTTGAGCTCTAATATGACCCACCCACTAACAGGTGCCACGATGAAGAGATAATCAGTGTTATTAACTTCATCCAGCAGTGGTTATAGATAGATTTTATGAAGGACTAAATTAGCCAGATAAAAACTCCTTTATTCAAGCTACAAACATGTTTATTTGTGCTGTGAAATTCAGGGTTTTATAACACGCATCTGTGGGGTTTGGCTCAGTTTTGGCTAACTGAGGAAATGCGATTTTTTAAAATTTCAGTGTTGTCTTTATTTTTCATCCCAGACTGACTAGCAACAAAATCCCCCAGTTCCAGACGCCGGACACGTCTAAAAACTACAATCCTGTACTTTCATAAATGAACAGTGCACTTTTCAAAATGCGCCTCTCGTGAGCTTCTTTACATTCAAAAATAGATTATAGAACTCTCTCAGTCCATACATGCAATAAAAGGCACTGCATTACAGGATACACAAAATAAAAAATGCAAAACCAACAAGGGCAGAGTCATGTGATCCTGGCCTGACAGTAGCTAGAGATTGGAACCCTTCACCGTGTCAGAGGAGTCTATACAAAATGACCTGAATTTCAAGCAAATCATGATTCTATTCAATATTCATGCTTAGAAACAAGGCGGCAGCCTATTAAGGCGAGCTTCAAACGAAGCCGCTTATCTTTTTAATTAGGCTGCAGGTTGAGAGCAGACGATATTGCACTCTGAGCTGATGTATATGTAATGCGGAAAAGTATTGATTGTGGTGAGAAGTCGACGAGGGGGCCCATTCAAGGTTCTAGCTGCGTGAACTGTTCGATACCACTGCTAATAAATAATATCAAAGGCAAAACCTGGCTAAAGGTGGATGAGATGAAATCTCTTTATAATGCAAAGCCCAGGGGGGGGAGAAGAGAGGAGAGAGGATGGGAGGGATGGCAGATATTTCTTTTCGCAGGCAGCCAGGGCGACAGGATATTGCACAGAGCTGCAGCTGAAGAAACAAATAACCCGTCTTTCATCAATAGCAGATTAAAACACAGACAGAAAAAGGGATAGAAAAACATTCCTAATTATATTCTCTGGAGTTGGTGTTTTTTGTTGACTGTTTTGACACAGCTAATATGCTTTTGCTTGAACCCCCGCCCCCCTCTCCACCACCACCAGCCACACACACACACACACACACACACAAAACCCAGCATCATCACCCTCCACCTTGCCAGGTTATCTGGGTCTAATAGGCAATATAAGAAGCTATTTGCACTTCAAGGTGCTAATGCAACACTTTCCTCAATCTTATTACCGTCAATGTGATTTTCTCACCTTTGTGTTGACAAGTAGAATTAGACAAAGTGTTTGGACAGCAATATTGCCAACATCAAACAACGCCCCCCTTCAAAACAGAGTTTCTAGGCAAGTTAGCACCCTGCCCTTTGCTGGTCTATTACACTGTTGACTTTACTGCAGGAAGCTGCTTGTCACAAGTGTAATTTAAGAGATGCAAATCAGTCTGCTGTGCTCAGTGAAGTGCTACATTTTCTAACAGCAGCTTTTTTTTTTTTAACACCTTAGATATTAATCAGTTTTAACATGCAAAATGATGCAACATATTCAGTTACTTCACAGTACAGATACTCATAGTTGGCAGGAAAGAAAAGCATGCAGTATGTGTAGTACAGAAATGTACATACAGTTACACCAATGCCGAGCTGCAGCTTAATTTGAATGCTAGGTAACTAATTTAGAGTGATGGAAAAATTGCCAAGTTTGAAGAGGAAGAACAAGAATAATTGGGGAATTATTGGTTCATTACTGTGATGCAAAAATCGGTGAGGCCACATTTGAATGACTGATTCAAGCCGACTAAACCGACGAAGTGCTGGACACAGTTTATCCTGCTTCTCTGTTCGTGGGGAAACTTAAAACAGAGAGCGACTTCCACAGGATTTTCCTGTTAATTTACAAATAAACAGTCTGAAAGTATTACCTCCAAACAGCGCCATTGGTTTTGCTTTCTTTTGCAGCAATTTCGTGGCGTCGCCATTTCTCTTACAGATGTGCCATTCCTGAACAAATATTTTATTTCAGATTAATTTATGTTTTTTTTTTCAACATTCTGACACCCTGTGTCTGAGCCTGTTCCCTGCTTTTGAGTTTATTTTCTTTCTCCAGTTTCTTTTCTCCATAATTATAATAAGCAAACATAACCCTTCGCTCTTTCCAATGGGAACCACAATGCACATCAACATGACATGAGCACGGTATATTATGGTTCACGCTTCCACTCTGGCAAAGCGGTTAAAGCTACAGCACTGTAGCTGATTTTATGTTTAGGTAATAATTATAGTGTATCAAGTAGCAAATAGGGGGGTCACTTTACATTTCAGTGAACTAGCTGGTATATCTCACTTTTCTCCCAAGTAGCTAAAAGCGGGTTAGCCAGTGTTGCCAGTTCTGTGGTTTTCCTATTTATTTATTTTTTAGATAGCAGACAGAATTGACCACAAAGCGCTGAATCCCTTTCATATCCAGTGTGTTTGGATCACTTAAAAATACATTTTTCTTAGAAGGCTGCATTTGTAAACATATCTGTGCAGCTTCTCACTAAATCTTGTGCACAGGAATTCTTTTATTAGTTTGAAGTTTCGGGTTTATCACTCTGCAGGCCAAATCTCAATATGCGATGTGATAGATGCAGGCGGGCGTGGTCACATCTCAACACACCCAGCTGCTACAGTACACTCTATATTCCTCAGCACTGTGAAATACAGTACCACAAATGACTGGTGTGGAGTGAGGAAGCACAGATGTAATTATTGCAAGATAAATTAAGTACCAAGTTTTTTTTTCTCATTATGTTTTATTTCCACTGAGTCTGTTTCATATACTATCCTCAGAAATCAGGTTTCAAGGTTGTCGGTGTATTATGATGAAGGAAGGCTGCGTTTTTAGGTTTCTCGGCAACAGCCAAAGCCGTCAAAATGCCAAGGTAAAAAAATAAATAATAACTTCAAAGAGAAGAGATCCTATGCACCATATTCAGCTACTGACTTTTAGGTCTTGAATATCTCCATCTGACCAGAGTTTATCTTGTAATCACTTAGATAAACTAATGAAATATCAATTCCATCATACTTTTAAACTGAATACAGACATAAAATAGCCATTTGTTGTACTTTGCATTTAAGAACTATGCAAAGCTTCTCACAAATGAAATGAAACACCAACTAGCAGTTTTCACTCACCTGTGAACCCTGGAAGGCTGAGACCTTCTTCATCTATATCTTTGGGCAATAGACTGACAGGCTTATCAATCTTACCAATTAAATGCCCAAAGTCATTCCAGATGGAAGTTCAGTATTCTCCTCAAAAACCAGTCTTTGATCATATGACCACACACCCCACAGCACACACTCAGCTGGAGAAATCTTGTCAGCAGCAGCAGTTTGAAGTCCCCTAGAATGCAAATTGAAAATTAAGGTGCACTTCCTTAATCTGCTGTTCTAATCCAGCTCCAGAAAGGAGGTAAGAAAGAAATAAAACAGAAAAGAAAAAAATCCACAGGAAGGGCCACATTAATTATACACAAAAAGAAAAACTACAAAAGGGGGCCTGGTCTTTGAAGATACTGAGCACTAAATGTCACCCGCAGTCTTTGAAGCTCTCAACTGCCTTTGTCTCTCATTTCTCCTCTACATGAAACACGATGGAGCAGAGAGACACTGCCAGCAACAGGAAGGGACATTTCAACTTGGGGGTGCACACCCTTTAATAAGAGCGATAAGAAATTAGAGAAATATACCCCCCACACCCACCCCCAATCAAATAACTTATTTTCAACCTGCGACCTGAAATTCAAACATAAAATCTACACAATCAGATGCTGCCAAATTCAAATAATTTACAGGAATTTATCTCTTTCGCGCACTGCTGCGGGAATAAATTGGCAACTCAAATAAATCAAATCCTGCTTACAGAGGACCAATGTTATCTGAGGACATCCAGAGATTTTAATATTTACAGACATCACTGAAGATTTTAATCCTATTAAATCTGCTGCTTTTGCTGCTTTCAACATAAATATTTTGTTCACCTTAGAAAGTTGAGTGTGGCGGTCCAATGGCATGTTTTTGTTGTCATCATGGTGTATATATATATATATATATATATATATATATATATATATATATATATATATATATATATATATATATATACATACATATATATAAAAACAGAAGAGAAGCCTTCAGTATATTAACCCACCCGTTGTGGGTCAATATACTTTAATGAATACGCATAGGAAAACCCCCACCAGTCAAGTTACAAGTGTCCTCCCAGCTTTATATGCAGTGAAGACTTTGAAACTGTTTGGGCAGTACACCTGATTCAGGTGCAGATCTCAACAATCAGCACAGTATCAAGATATGTACCAAGATTAGTGGTTAGATTAGGTTCAGTATCTGACTAAAGGGTCATAATCCTCTTGTTGTGACACTGAATGGGACAAAAAAGTTTCTTGGGGGTTTTTTTTTGTCAAACATTATGTCACAGTAAAGTTGAACTAAAAAAAGTTGATATAAATAATCATCACCACATCCTAGTAGTGTGAATTTGTCATACTACATACATTAACCAAAACCATGTCCCTCACATGGAGCTTAAACTTTGACCATGGCCATTTTTTTGTTTTATTTCTCCCACATTTAATGCGATCAGCTCGCCAAGTCAAACTGTACAAGTCATATTGTTGTCAAAAGAATGGGGCAGGTGTGAGGTGACAGTGCATCTTTCTGCACCAAGATTTCCCGTGAGTCCAGGTGAACATTTCTGCCAAATCTTAAGAAATTCCTTGAAGGTGTTTGGGAGAAATTGTGTTCACAAGATGTAGAGAGCAAAATGGGTCCAGCCATAACTGTCACCAGCCCGGAGCCCATTAACGCTAAAACTGGGCCACCACAACCCATGAGGACTGATACAAGTTCAGCGAGGACTGCCTGTGCGGTACACACTGACAGTGGTTGTTTTTGTGTTTCAGTTTTTTTAATGAAAAACTGTTGGATGAGTAAAAGCATGCTGGTACAAAGCAAAACTTCCTGCCTCGGGCACATTTTCCAATGTACAGAATTGTGTTGTAAGTATGCCTAGATATACTTTTACATTTAAAGATAATATTAAAGTCAAGCTTTATTCTTTTCACTACAATACGGCCTTTAAAAAAAGGATTTGGAATTTACCTGACGTTAGCATGAATGCAGTCACTAGAAAAATAAACAACTTTATTTTGATATAAAAGATTTGTTTAAAAATGTAATGATTGCATTTATTTCATATTCAGCATTTGAGACTGTTTAAGTTCCACACTAAGTGAAGAACCGCTGTCATTTCTAAAGAGGATGAGGTACAATACTGTGCAAAAGTATTGAGCCACCACTCATTTCTTTGTATTTTGCGACGACAATAGGAAATAGCTAGAGTGACAGCTACCCTTCCATTGAAGGTTTTGGCAAACAGTAGACGGCTCAACTGAAGGATGAGATGCGTCTCTTGGGTCCTGTGCTGGATTTTTACCTCGCCCACCAATAGGTCATGTTTTCACTGCCTGTTAGCAGGATAACTCGATAAATTCTAAATGGATTTTGAAGAAAATTTCCAGAGTTCTTGGGGGTGGTACAAGAAACAACTGCTTAAATGTTTGTGGTGATCTGGATCACAATCTGGATCCAGGATTTTGTAAAAAAAAAGCTTCTTTATCCTCATGAGATGAGGACAATATTCACATATTTGCGTCTAACTTTACGGGGATAAGTCAGAATGCTCTAAAATATATCCTCATTTAGCAAAGTTTGTTCATGACTGAAGGAGTATTCCTGATCTAATGATCCAGAATGCTGAAAATTATAGGGTCAAAAAATAATTTACACCAGCAGAGAAAGAAATAAAGCCAGTGACCTCCAACTAACAGGTATGAAGACTGAACGGAAAAGGAGTGAAAAAGCGGGGAATCTCCATAGAAAGACTTTGAAAAACCTTCAGGAAGCCTGGAGAACTATTGCTCAAGACCACTTCAAAATGCTTAAGACAGCACTATAACTAAAGAATGAACATCACTCCAAAAATGTATATGCATATGTTTGTGTACGGCTGTGGATTGATGCAGATTTCATGTTCTAGTTTCTAGCGTTCTATTTCTCTGTGCAGTTGTGTGTATGTGGCACTTTTCTAAAGAAAAGAAAAAAAATAATAATAATATAAATATATAAATGAACAGTGTTTCTCATAGTTTATGGACAACAATGACGAGCTATTGCACATAGTAAGAGTAATATCAGCTTCAGCATGTACACACACAATACTATCTTCTTAAAAAGATCAATTTATTGTCAGTGTTGGTCTTTCAATAGGACGTGAAGATATTCAAAAATATATATAAAATAAGAGACATAATAAAAGAAAATATCAGGATACTGCATCTTTCCCCTTTATCCAATGAAGGACATCTTATGAGACAACTTTCCGTCTACAGGATAAATAGGACGCTGAGCATTACTGAGTATGCGTTTAGTCCCTGAGGGATAAAGTAGAATAAGCAGAAGTGTGTAGACAACAACAGTTAATCTGAAACAAGGACAACACATCCCTGTTTCAGGTGGAGATCAAGTGAGCCTTAAACATATTCCTTTGGGTTTCAGCTTGTCATTGGTGCAGATTTTCTCTCTTCGTGAAGTTCACAATTCTTGTCCACGTGCATACTAAAACCTGCAAGAATCCTATCTGGATAGACTTCAGGCCATCGTCATATACCTTTAAATGATGAACACCCAGCCTCTGAGTGTTCGTTCAATCACATGAAAGCAAAAGCAGTCCCCGGCTACCTGCCAAACTTTCACTAAAGCCGAAATATCTTCAGAAGTGTGCCAAGCTTATGGCAGCTTTACAAATGGAACTTAAGTAAACTCCAATGACGCAGCTCAGGCTATGACTTGCTCACCCCTATTACAGAAAGTAAATTTCCATGCAGGGCTTGCAACGCCTGCAACCGCAAGAAGCTGCTGGTACCGTGTAGGATTTCTAGTGTAAGTAAAGAAATTTGAGTACTATGTGCAACATATTTATTTACACAAGTGGCAAATTAGTTAAATGTGCACATCCATCAGTAAGGTAAAGCCCTCAGCTATCATAGCTATCACAAATCTCCAACTGTGGATTTGGGAGCCAGACACCCTCTCTACTTTAAAGACTGCACTTAAACCTCTGCCTCGCTCTCTCTCTTTTTTTTTTTTTTTGATAAAGCTCATGTTAGGCTGGATCACACGACCCTTACGTATGCTGCCATAAGCTCACACTGCTGGAGGTCTTCCTGTAAAATACTGAGCCTTTCTTCTCCAGTCTCCCCAGGCTTTTATATACCACTGCTTTATGTCACTACATTTTGTCTTCTTGCTCCAGTAGTGTGTGTTCTGTCCTGTCTCCCCATCCTTTCCTTTCTTATCTACTTTCTCTCCTCAACCACAACTGGGTGCAGCAGTTTCTGCCAGAGATTTCTTCCTGTTAAAAGGACGTTTTTCCTTCCCACTGCCACCAAGTACTCGCTCATGGGGGACATTGTTGGTGTTTAACACTGTAGGGTCTTTACCTTACAATATAAAGCTCCTTAAGGCAACTGTTGATTTGGCACTGTGTACATAAATAAATGAACTTAAGAATGAAAGAGTTAACAGTTTAGATCCCTCATCAAGAGAGAGATATGAACAGGAATTAATGTGAGGTATCATCAGGTACTATCAAACTACCTGTTAGTACAACTCTTAAAATACAAAAAGTCAAAAAATGAATGAATAAATAAGTAAACCAATAAAAGGACAAACAACTAAATAAACTGTACTCTCAGCAAATAGAAGAAAATCCTAGCAGTCCTCAACGACAGTACTGAAAACACACCAATATGCAACCCTAAACAAAAACAATATAATCTATATAATCTTAGAGGGAAGAAGATAACTCAGCTGGCACTAACATATGTAATCCTCAAATAGTTTAAGCCCCTTTTCAAAGGAAGCACCAAAAAGTCAGCAAAGTATGTTTCGCTAAATCCGTTTTTGTTTTTGTTCAAATTAAGATAAGAAAAGCACGGTAGCTGTAAATTTTTCAAAGTGATTTTTTTGAATGTGTGCATTAAAGAAAATTCTCAACACCTACTATAATTGAAGGCGGCAGAAATCTATGCTCAGTATTTGGGTGGACTGACCTTATAAAGATTTTTAATTCTAATTACTTTCTCCCAACAATTCACAGCGGAAAGCTGCAGAGACTGAATCATTTCTTCGGCAATATTTTTGTATTGGCAGAGCATCAGGACGTGTATAGAAGCAAATTTTGATTTACAGCATGGACAAGACGTGCAAACTAAAGTGAAACCTGACAGATTTTGTTAACAATCAGCACTTTTCCTGCGTAGCTCGTAAAATATTGATCCAATTTTCCCTCTTCAAAGCGCTGATTGTGATTCCAAATTCATCTCTAACCAGTCCTTAATAGGCAGACCCATCCTTGCTCTACTTTCCAGTGCAGACAGAACCCTGCAAAGCCAAATCTTTTTCAGTAATTCTACTCTTTTTTTTTTTTCATTCTCTACTCTGCAACCAGTTTCTCCTCATCCAACCGTTCCCTTTGTAGGTGAAAGAAATCATGGGAAAAAAGGAGACAGAAGAGAGGCAGACTAAAAAGAACAAGACCAAAAGAGAGAGAAACTGAGGGGAGTAAGGGGGGTGCACTTGAGTGCAGTTGTAATCAAGGCCTGTGCACTCAAGAGGGGACAATCAATCCAACCGTCTGCCTCTACATCTCATCAGGCATCTTGAAGACTGCTAAAAATGAGTTGCTTGGTCCAGGCGGCCTCCTTGGGCCGTTGGAGAGAGAGAGCTTCGGTAAGGAGTCTGTAATAACTGCAGCAGAGGACAGAAAGGTCCTGAAAGTCTGAGTTGCAGTCAGAGTGCAAAGAAAAATGACCAGCCCCCTGCTGATAGCAGAGTGCCACTGAAATTTTAGACTCCATAGTTCAGTATTGGTGACATCAAGGTAAATGGGTAAAATGCAGCCTTAGAGAAAAAAAAAACATAATAATGAGAAGGTAGGCCTTGCACGACCAGCAAGACTGATACTGGAAAAAGTTACTATTTCCAAAATAATCACTAATTTGGATCCAAATAAGCAGTCCCTATTCATCTGAGAACACAATCTAATCTGCAAAGATATGTAAATTAAATATTCCTTCCCCTTCCTACGGTATGTAGACGTCAAACCAAGCTGATTTAAATATTTTCATAATTTCCAATTTATTGTGTGTTGTCTACGTATGGCCTCAGTAAAAGTGTCTTTGTGTTTCCCAGAATGTTCATGATCATGGTTACTCCTGGGATGGAGAATTTAAAACACTGTCCTCTGACTTCAGTCTGTATGACATGTCCAGCGGGCATCAAATGACTCAAGGATCTGCAACGTTCGCCTAACAAGCAAACGATCCCTGGTTCGGTCCCAGGAGAAGACGCAAATCCATTTGGGGTTGCATCAGGAAGGGCCAAATCAAACATGCGGGGATACCTGCTGTGGTGAAGTCTTGTAAATAAGGGAGCAGCCAAAAGGAGCTTTATCTGCAACATGACCATTATGTTCACATACAAGAGGTTCCAGCAATAATCCTATAGATTAGAACATTCTAGCAGTACAATAAGAGTATATGCTGTACACCTGTGCTTTGCACTGGTATAGACTGATGCAAATTAAATCATTTTAACGTCTGATTTTTTTTTCCCCACACAGTTTGAATCAATGGTATGAATACGTCACCTATCAGCATCTTAGCTTAAAAACTGTAGGGACTTTAGAACAAAGTGACTGTCAGCACTGAGAGAAAACCTCAGTTCCTCAACGTTCTCTAACGTTTCAACTTTATGTTATGCTTTATGGCAGAAAGTAACAAAAAAAAAACAGCAGGATGAAGAAGTGATAATTAGGAGCAGTCATCAGACAGACTTGGTCATTAAATCTGAGGATATTAAGAAAATTCTATCAGATGATTTAACTCTTATCCATTGCAGTTTTAAAAAAAAAGGTATATTTAATTATTCAATCTTAGTTCTAACAAATTTTTGGAAAGGTTCAGTCTTGTTCTTCCGCTCAGCTGAGATTACAGAGTTACTGGACTATAAATTACAGGATGTGCAGTAGGATTTAAATTAGGTAATAAATAAAATATGAACCCAAGAAGCACCTTGGCACTGTCCTGTCATTTTGAATGTAAAAGATAAGGGCTATTATTAGTCTTTACCCCTTTAAATTTAAAGAGAAGAAGAAAAAAAAAACCAGTGGTGTTTCTATGAGTATATTCGATGTGTACGTAGGTGGACTCTATATCTGCATCTGTTTCTGATCTCAGACCTGTCACTGGTTTTCTGAAAAGCAGAGACACAAACGGCACAAATAACAAATTATCGTTAGAAAGTGTGAGAGCTGCAGCGGAGTTTAACACTCCCACATATCACGTACAAAAATGCCTCAGCACAGCCAGCAGAAGCCCTCTCCTTCCACCGCAGCTCTGTAGCTGAAGGGATGATGTAAAAGTGATGCAAGCGCAAAGCCAGCTTCACTACAAGGTGGCCATCTGGGAGAGGTCTGCCAACCCCGCAGTCAACGTCAGGAGCTGAGGCCAACTCGCAGAGATCCTGCCAGCTGTGGGAGTGGGAGAGAAGGGTTGGCGGTGCCAGCAGGCCAGTGCCAGCACTGGGGAAATCAGGCCGGCTGCTTGGCTGAGTTGCTGGCAGGGTGGCTGCACGGTTGGCTCGGGGATCACGTTGCACCACTGTGCAAACTAGAGCTCGGCGAAACACCTGTGTCCTCCCCCTTCCTCTTTGCTTGACGGCAGGACTCACAGATGATTGCAAAGCTCCAGAGGACAGTGTACAGCTCTCTGCTCCCTCTGAAGTCGAACCAAAATAACCACAGGTGACTCTGGAGCGGCAGGGGAGTGTGCAAGCTTTTAAAAGCTCGGATGAGGCATCTTGCAATTTCACAGAACGCCTACAGCTCTGTTGTGATGACAGGCGAAGAGGCAGAAAGCATGGCGTGGTATCACAGAAAATTGCATCACTAAACACCAGCACACACCTCATATTTCTCCTTTTTTTTATTTATTTTTTTCCTTCTTTGCCAACAGGTGAGAGAAATTTCTACAATCGATTAGCCTTCGGCTTGTGATGAAAACTGATTAGCAGGTGAACTGCAATGAAATAGATTTGCCTACTCCCACGGGACACAGCACAGAGACTGCTGGACAGATCCCAGTACCCAAGCTGTTTCCAATGCAATCACTCTGGCAATCAATGGGAACAATTAAAGGAGTTCCACACAGTGATGGCGATGACATAAAATCAGTCACTGCTGTTAATAATGACAATGCATATGGAAAGGCTGTCAATTTTGACCATAAAATTTCCTCTCTGCAACCGTGCATGATGTCGGAAAGAAACAATATCTGAGCAGTTAGACGAGAACATTATAATCAGAACTGCAAACTACTGATTTACTCAACATCTACATAGGATGCTTGGAATTCAAAAAAAGGCTAGCTATGTCTTTTAGTTACCAGTTAATTTAAATACAAGACAAGCAGCCTTCCTTGAGAGGCAGCTGATGTGAAGGCAGCACAACAGAGTTGACAATTTCCAGGCATGCAATTTGCAGAGGAATGGTAATGGTGATGGTGATGATGACGACCTTTGAAAGGCAGTGCTGGAGAAGCACTCTGCAGCTCTAAGAGATAACTTTAAATTGTTCATAATCACAGGATCTGGGCGCATATAAGCTGACAAAGTCACAGAAAGACATCTAGCAGTACAGAAACGCACAATTTGACCACATTACTTAGGCATAATTACAGATACATTTCCTCACTTTGTTATGACACACAAACACTTGCACAGAACTGGTGCTACGAGAGGGAAAAGGGAGTACTCAGCTGCAGTCTGAGGTCTGAGGGCTTGCACATCAATAACAAGGCAAAGTGAGGTAGATGAAACACATTACTTTGACCTAAAGAGCTCAGTAATTACATTTGGCATTTTGACAAGTGTTTAGCTGCAGTGAAGGTCAGTCCTGTCAGCATACGAGATCTATGCTAATCCAGTCGGGACGGAAGAACCAGGAGACAAAAAGTCGAGCGAAGGAAAGAAAAGCTCAGACGCAAATGATGCCTTTGTGAAAGTAACATGAGCCCTTCCTCCACCCAGTCATCAGGATCCGTTTTGAAGCTCGGTGGCAGAAAGCTATCAGCTGTCGGGATAAGTGTGACACTGCTTCCTTCTCTACAGAACGCGGTCACCGAACGATTTCCACTTCTTACCAAATAGCCGCTTTATTATCAATATTAGCAATACATTTTAGATACATTGTACGACTCATATTGCTAATTGCAAAAAAAGAAACTGTGCAAGATATGAATGTGATTAAGGCTTTGATGTACAAAGTGAAAAGAAAATACACTTACATTTGTGTACTGCTACATTAACACGGTTTTCATGTACAGCAATTAATACTGTTTGAAAAGGTTGCGAGAAGCAGGCAACTGTTCCAAGGTCCCGCATTATCACCGAACATCAAAAACCTCACAGTTTAAATATCCACTCAGTTGAATGGGGATGACATGCCTGTTACTGAGTATGCTGACTGAAAACGCTGCACTCTGTTGTTGCCCAGCACTTGGGCAGCATTTATGCACAAAGTGCAAAGAGTCCACTCTTACCTTCTGTAAACAAGGCTCCTGATTCAAAGCAGGATCAGGAAGTATTTGATGACTTTTGATGCAACTTTGATGAGTCCGTAGCACAGACTCAGGTAAATAACAGACAAGTATTTACTAGTTAGAAGGACGGTCCTGACATCACATGGGAAATTTATTGAGTATGTTTGCAAAAAAAAAAACATTTTTGTCATCGCATTTGAATGCATTGGTCATTTTTCACCACGAAGGGTTAACGGGTTAATGTCGCCCCTTATGAAGGGCCAATTTTTCAGCAACCAAAACTAAATTAAAAGGAATGGAAACAAAACATAAAAACAAAAAAAAAATGAAGGCGTTCCACAACAGTTCTAATGTTTAAGGTACACTCATATTTTAACATGCTTATGTAATAAATTTCAGTTATATTTTGGAGAAAAACATGCTTCAAAAGAAATAAGATTTTGTTTATTGAGTAAGCACAATATATTTTTTAACTTGTTAAACTTAAAGTGACCTCTGTGAGGAAATTTTTTAAAAAAAGGAATAAAAACCATAAAAGCAAAACACTGAGCAACCACCTATTGTCTGGAGCTAACAAAGCAAGCTTTACTTTACTCGGGGGGGGGCATGATGGGGAGAAAGGCATAAGAGCCTTAACCTGACCACCACCAACAGAAGCTGCCCTAACAGTGCATAATCCCTGAGAGTGCGCAGCCTTTTCAGCATCTGTGAGTAACTACTGTAGCTTCAGACCAACAGGCATTATTAGCATGTATGCAAAAACAACTGCTGGCAGAATTTAATAAAGGGAAAAAAAAAAAAGAGTAGAAGTCAACTGAACAGACGGTGCAGGATCAGGCCATCTCAGCTGCTCTCCTTCTGCTTTAAGTGCTAATTGAGCTGCCCGCTGTCCTGACCCTGACCCCCGGCCTATTCATGGGGTCCCGTTCTCACGACCGTGACGCACCGCTGCAAGTAGCCTCCGGGTCCTCCCGCCTACCGTCGGCTGGACAATGAGGGTCACCACCTCACTGCCCACCATCTTGACATCCACCCCCACGTTTGACAATGGCCTCCAGTGGCCCCGGAGTCTTTCACAATGGATGGACGCCCGTGACAGAAGTGGTAACGTGGCTTCTTAAAATGCAACAACAGGTCTGGCCAGCCTGACCGCAGTAATCGGACCTTTAGGCACCCAGGGGCAGAGGTCAGAATCAATCCGGTGTAAGAAAAACTAGATGTGAGATTAGATTTAAATATGTTGCGTGAAAATCTCTTAAGTTGAACACATTTATTTAACTGCATTTACTTCAAAGCTCCTTAAATGCACACTATTTAAATCTAATGCTACATTTTATAAGTCTTATATATAAATAAGATATATATATATATATATATATATATTTTTTTTTACATTTTGTTAGCTTCACTTGTAGTGCTTTATAAATTACTAATATTATTTCCTTAAATTCCAAAAGTGTCAGTGGAGACCGTGGTAAGCTACAGTTTGATGACTTGACCTTCGAAGAAACAACAAATTTTTGTGGGCTTCCAGCAGATATAGCCGCCAAAATTTTTAATTTAAATGAATTTTTTTTTTAAAAAGCCAAATAATAATGATTATCTGATGCTATCCCTCAGCTGCTCAAACAGCAGGAGTAATAGCAAAGCAATCAGATTATGATGCTGCTCAAAAGGAAAGTCGTAACAAAATAGCATTTTAGTGTCTTATCTGTAAATATAGTCTCCTACAACCTCAATAATATCCTTATTACCTCAATGCACATCAGCCTATATAAATAAATTTATCACATTTCTTATACTGTGTTCATATTTATGCTATTGCCTTCAGGAAATTAATAATAGAACAGATAGTAATATTTAAAAGAAGAGCTTCTGCACACCTGACTACGAGTGAGAGTTTTATTAATGAAGTGGAAATGAGGATGAAAATTGCAACTCTAAAAATGAATAACTGTATGTAGTGCTGCCTCTGTTTGCAAATGCGAATTTAAATTTCTGAAACATTTATCAGACTTAAGTGAACGTGTGAGATTGTTACCTGATATTCTCACATTTTACTTTCAAATTCTCAAGTTTCATTCAAGCTTTTAAACCTCCTTTGCATATCTCGTCAGTTTCAGTTTGCTAACGATTCGCTTGCAGATATCCCTGGAGCGGCCGCAGCACATGAAACAACCTGAATTATTCTTTCACCATACTTCCATGTTTAAACATTTTTTCTGGCACATACTGAGGTCTTGCTGATGTCCTCGCAGAGATTTTATCAAATCAAACAGGATGATTTTAAAAGCCTTCAACCTAAACACAGGAGTTTGTGACAGAAGAGATGGAAGTCCAGTCTCTCCGCTCTGCTGCTGTGTGACTATAAATGATGATAAAACGACGTCATTACAATTGCCGTGTAAAGCTTAATGTTTCAGAAAAGCACTATAAGCCCCGGCTAGGGGGGATAATGTACGCTTTGGGATGGATTGATATTCTAGTTGAATATGACAAACGACACTTTAAAGATGGCCCGCCCACACTATTGCACTCTAGCTGAGAGGACGCCATATTTCATTTCAAGCACGTTCTGTCAAATGTTTGCATTAATAACAATCGAGTCTCATCCGTGACCCCGCAGAGCAACCGGGCGCGTCGGGCGGGAAATGAGAACACCAACAATAGCACTTAAAAACAGGAGAGCAGCCGTTGCATAATCATCAGTGTAGGTGTGTGTGTGTAGGTGTGTGTGTGGGGGGGGGGGTGAAGAGAAAAAAGAAAAACAAAAGTGTGAGCATATGCAAGGATGTGCGTTTGTAATTATAAAGGAGGATAAGAACAAAAAAATCTCATGCAAGTTACACTGACAGGCCCAATTTTTTAGTGTGTGTGTGTGTGTGTGTGTGTGTGTGTGTGTGTGTGAGAGAGAGAGAGAGAACTGGACTGACAGTTTAGCTAATAGCAAACATTCCTCCTTTCTTTCTTCCTCACTTCATCAACACCTTCGCCTCATTACCATGAGTCGCACACTGTAGCCTGGTGAACACACACACACACACACACACACACACACATACACACCTTCACAGTGCCTGTACACCCCTGAATTGCACTGTGATACAGAGTTCCTCTAAATGTGATGGAGCAGCTTGAGCTGAGTTGTTTCGAGTCTGAGGTTCTTGAAACAAAATCAAGAGGAACTTTTTTCATCTTCTTTGGAAAACAGAAGGCGACAAACAAATTACACGTGACAATGAGCAACTTTACATTGACGTCACTGTTTGTGTGGAAACATTTACAGTATGGTTTCTGCTAGTTTTATCTTCACCATAATCAACAGAAAGGGCAGATATTAGCAACAGTTACAACTGATGATTTTGCATTTATTATTTTCTACACGGAGCACCAAGTTAAATTGAGGAGGTCCCCGTCCACATCCAACAGACCAGCCTGCCCAAAATGACTATGACCTCTAAACTGTACAATACACGGCAATGAGCTGTAATGTCTTCATATTATGTGCAGACACCACAAAATTCAATTAGAGAACTTGTTGTGGCGGACACACAAATTGCCTGGTTCATATGAGGTAGCAGCACAAAAGACCAATAAAATTAGCAGGGGAGGGGGTGGAGGTGGAACTGCTAAAAACCAAGAGTTGCACTCTGGAGACTGGACTGTGTCTCTGTGTCTGTTGGACTACCATGGTCGCTACCACAGAACTAAGTAACTTTGTTTAGGCACCAAAAGCAGCTGGTAAGAGTTAGCAAAGAGGATCATTTTGGGGCAGACTGACCCGAGCAGAAACACAGCAGAGGCCGATTTTTTTTCTTTTAAAAGGGTAAAAACTACGATTTTTCCATAGGCCACCTGTTATTGTGTGACTAATTGTGTATAAAATATGTGATGATGTTGTCACCCCCAACTGGTAACCGTGATAATAGAGGAGAAGCTTTTTACTTCAGGTGCTGACTGCATCTAACCCATTACTCATTTGAACCCATTATATGCCACCTCCATTTGGTGCATGTGAAGAGGTTGTGGCCATTTTTACATTTTTTTTCTAAAAGATTAAAGGATTCAAATTTAAAACGGCTTCCTCCAGCATCAGTTAGTAAATGCTTCACAAAAGTAAATGTTTGTTGCGGTTGGGCTGGCGTTTATCGTGAGATGTTAAGAGATCTTGCCTAACCTTTGCTGTTCACCTTTCTGTTTTGATGGCCAAGTACCTCATTCATGTGGTGAAATTTTAGTTTACACCAGTGGTTTAACTGGAAATGTTAATCTTAATTCAGACTAAACTGGTTTCACCGAAAGTGAAGTTGAAAACAAAAATCCTCTCTTAATGCGAGTTACAAAAAATAAATATGATCTACGGTTGGAAGTGCATCATTTTTAAAAATTTCAGAGGAGGTGACTCATGCATTATTCCTTCAACTTACTTGCAATCAGTGTGAGATGTGTGAGCGTGTTCAGGAACAGCTAAATGTGAGTGAGAAAGGTACCGAGGCAGCAGATGGTAATTTTAGCAGAGGCAAGTAGGGGCACAATTAGGCCCCCTATTGTATTTTTATTTCTTTAATGAGATGTGTTCCTCAAAACAAAAAAAACTTTGTGGAGGAACATACCAGTTAGGAGCAGATCCAGACTGTAAACTAGTGGTGGTATATCAACTAACAAGACAAAGGAAGCTTAAACTTTAAATCTACTTTCGCATATCTTGAACCAAGGGGAAAAGTACTGGCTTATTTTCTGCTACTGTATGTATTACCTTATTAACTACATCTATTGTAGTTGCACTACCTCATAATTATAAGACACTACTTGTACATTATGCTTCTTATTATGTACATGTAACATCTAATTATTCAAACCAGGGAAACCATCAGCCATGAAGACAACATAGCTTTTTATACTTGCTGCATTTGTGGACAGACAACACGAAGTCTAAGCTTGGATAACAGTGGCTAAAAGGGCTGGCATGGATGTGTGTCAAAAGATCTTAGATTCTACCTGGAGCTTCACAGAGCTTTGTCTACATGCTGTAGCACTATACTGCCATTAGGGAACACTATCAAATATACACTATATCGCCAAAAGTATCCACTCACCCATCCAAATCATTGAATTCAGGTGTTCCAGTCACTTCCACAGGTGTATAAACCAAGCACCTAGGCATGCAGACTGCTGCTACCAACATCAGTGAAAGAATGAGTCGCTCTCAGGAGCTCAGAGAATGCTAGCATGGTACCATGATAGGATGATACCTGTGCAGCAAGTCCACTTGTTAAATTTCCTTGCTACTAAATATTCCACAGTCAACTGTTAGTGGGATTATAAGAAACTGGAAGTGATTAGTAGGCCACGTAAAATCCCAGATCGGAGTCAGAGGATGCTGAGGTGCATAGTGCGCCAACTTTCTGCAGCATCAATCACTACAGACCTCCAAACTTTATGTGGCCTTCAGATTAGCTCAAGAACAGTGTGTAGAGAGCTTCATGGAATGGATTTTCATGGCAGCTGCATCCGAGCCTTACATCACCAAGAACAATGCAAAGTGTTGGACGCAGTGGTGTAAAGCACGCCGCCACTGGACTCTAGAGCAGTGGAGTTGTGTTCTCTGGAGGAATGAATCACGTTACTCCGTCTGGCAATCCAATGGACGAGATTCAGCTTGGCGGTACGTGTCTGATTACAAGTGTAAAGTTTGGTGTTGGGTGGGTTGTTCTTCAGGAGTTAGGCTCAGCCCCTTAGTTCCAGTGAAAGGAACTCTTAATGCTTCAGAATACCAAAACATTTTGGACAATTTCATGCTCCCAACTTGTGGGAAGGGTTTGGGGATGGCTCCTTCCTGTGGATGAGAGAGTCTGGTGTGGAAGAACTTGACTGGCCTGCACAGAAACCTGACCTCAACCCGACAGAACATCTTTGGGATGAATTAGAGCGGAGACTGTGGGCCAGCTGACATATTTAACCCTATAGATTAAGAAAGGGATGTGAATCAAGATCATATGTGTATGAAGGCAGATGAGTGACTACTTTTGGCAATATAGGGTATGCACACAAGGTATCCACATTATGTGCTTCTCATGCATGCTTTTTGATCAGATTATTTTTCACACTTCCTTCTCTTTGTAGTGAACTTTGTTGTCCCTCCCTTTCCTATTCAAGCCAACTTTTAAATCAGTCAGCACGCAATCTATGCATAGCATCACTATGCATCATATTCGGACTACACGCTGATAGTTTTTTTGAGGACTGCATGCAAGTATATCTCCACAGCCACTGTGTACGCTAAACTCTTACAATCCATCTCTCGGATGAGCACAGCCAAAGGCTTATTCAAACAGACACCAGCTACCAAGCTATAAATCCTGCATAAGTCAGCTGGCTAGCCCCGGGTTCCCGGTGCGAATGCAGACTGGCATTAAACAGGTAGTGTACAGTTGCTATTTAGATATTTTTCTTCAAAAACAGCTACATGCTGCAGCCATTTGATCTTCTCCCATAACAAAACTTAGAATAGCCATGTTACCTTTGCTGGCTGGTTAACTTCAAAGTTTTCCAAAAGCTGATTCTTCCTTGTGAGAAAACTGATTTTTTTTTCCATATGGCATTAATGAAATGACTCATTCCCCAAACCCAACAAACATCTGGGGTGTCGTTTTTTTTTTTTCCTACTTTGTTTTTTTTAGGCACATATCCAACTCTCCGATGGATTTCCATGATGGAGGCAAGCATGGCTGCTTGAAGATTTGTAACAAAACAAAAAACAGAGCTGGCTCCCTTTCAAAATGATCCAGTACCAAAATACTTAGCCAAACTGAACACAAAGGAATAGAATAACTTGCCACAAAGTACCTGTGTGGATATGGCAGAATACTCGGCAGTGGGGGAAAAAAAAACATTCTTGGAGGAGTCATAAGTTTTGAAAAATGTTCATCTGGGGCCTCAGGTGCAGCGGCAAGCCAATGATAATGGGTTGTCTTTTTCTCTGTCAGTATAAAGACAACATTACTCAGCCAAGGAGAACCTACCAGCCACATTGGCCACATCTGCGGTGCTGACGTTCTGAGCATTGGGACTCACTTTGAAGGTCACAGCCGGGCCCACCACCCTGTGAAAGACACACATACACACATTTAGAAGCTTTACAAAAGAAATCTTCTGAATCTATTTCCCTTGGCGACTAGGTGTTGTTTTTCAGACACCCGCAGATAAGAAGTTTGGCTCATTAAAGCTCAGCCATACATGGCACTTGAGAGAGAGAGAGAGAGAGAGAGAGAGAGAGAAAAAGCTTCAACCTGTGGCGATCCTTTAGGCTGCTGCAATCCCCATCACCACTGCGAGATAACCTCTTGAATCTCAATGTAATGCGCCCACCGGCATTTAAGCACCCAAGGAAATGAAGAAAGGAGAATCAGGATACTCTGATACGTGATTCTCAGAAGAGCAAGCACATTTCCAGCTGCCTGGTTTATAATACATTTACATTTTGATTCAATATATGGTGACTACAATGCTCTTTGCCATGATAGATGTAAATTCAGGGGGACAGGAACTGAGAGGTAAAAAGAAAGGCAAGAACATGAGCAGAAAAAGAAGAGCAAAGACGCATGTATTGCTTTTTAGGGTGCTTTGGAAGGAGCTTTTTTACCCTGTTCATCCAACATTTATGCCAATAAAGCAGCGTGAACTGAAACACTGAGGGAGAGATTGAGAGAAGCTGGGTGGTCAGAGGCAAAGCGGAGACTTCCAATGTGATTAACCTTTTGTTTTTCCTGCTGTAATTCAGACTAAAGGCCCAGCAGGAAGATATATTACGAAGTCCCCCTCCAGGACGTATTGTGCGCTGCTAAAGGAAGTAACTGCTGCTGTAACAACACTGTTATAAAATATGGTGACATCATTAATGGAGCAGGTCCTATCCTAATGCTGCTGGCAGAAAAAAAAAAACGTGTTCAAAGTGGTTTCACGTTGATGGATTTAAATTGTTTTCATTGCTCCTTTTGAGTGCATTTTGCAGACTGTGGGGTTGGCCTCTTCTATTATAATAATTAAACTAAAAGGATCAGCAAAATAATTAAGAGGAATGTGCAAAATAAAAGCAAATTCACCTTTTGTACAGAAGCCCACCACAGATAATGTATCTTGACTCCGCACTGCTTTGTACTCTGCGCTTCTGCACAAAATGATCTACGTGCATAGGATCTGTTTAACCAATGTGCAAATAGATATACAAGCAAAGTGAATGTAAAAATATAAGTGTTGCCTCCAATAATATTACATTCTAACAAGATCCATATTGTTAATCTGATCAATTCTCTAACTGTCCATCAGTGCAGTAAAGCTTTGTAATCACACTAATTTAGCCACACTCTCAAAAAAGCTCAAAAAACTCTCAAAGTATTTACTTTTCAAACCTTAGTAAAAAATTTGGATGACCAGCCTTCACTTAACATTACCGGCCATGAAGTTTTTAAAGCTGTTATTGTGGGATTTTAATTGGGTTTCTTTGGCCCAGAGGCCAGAATATCAAAGAAAAACATGAAAAGCCCAGATTCATATTCACCTGTTATTTTATATGCAGGAGTGATGTTACAATATTCTAACATTTAACCCTTTCATGCATGAATTATGAGAACCTCAGTCAGGATTCTTTCATTCCTGTTTAGGCATAAAAAAAAAACAATGCATTAGACTTTTGAACTATATATATATAGAACTATATATATATATATATATATATTATATATATATATATATATATATATATATATATATATATAAACTGGCCAATAGGTAGGAGCTTACGGGGTGATGCACAAGCATGCATATAAAACATATATATATATACTAGAGAACATTTGGATAACTGTCCACTGCACTGACCACTGCATGAACGGGTTAATGTGCCACATCAAACTAATTGGAGCCAAATTAATAACCAACACAGGGAAACTTGGTGAAACTACGTGTTTATTAACAAAAAAAAATTACTTTTACTTTTCCAGTACATGCTGCCATGTCTGCACCACGTTACACATCCATTACACACATCTGTGTCGGAGTTGTACTTCACTTAGTAGCCAAAGACACAAAACATTACAAAAAGAGCCGGTCTCGGCTGCTCTGTCTCAGGAACAACACACAACGCAGCAGCTCATTTTTTCTGACCGTTATTTCTCCTCCGAGGTATGAGGCCGATATATTTGTCACATCTATGGAGTGATTCATCAGCCGGCACAGGCGCACTCACCGTGTGTGATGAAGAGGTAAAAATCACTCACGTTGAGTTGATCACATATCCATCTGTCGGCCTCTGCTACCCAGGGCAGCACCGGCACAAAGACACCACATCGACTTTGAACCTTGTAAATAACCTTGTCACTCACCGGGCAAAAGAAGCTCACAGGAGGTGATTTTACATCTTCTATTGCTTCGATTTATCAAGTTGAAAAAAAACATGTTGGATGGTTTAGAATGTTAGAACAACATTTATTAGCACAGCTTTGGACGTTTTTCCTGATGATCACAATGTTAAGAGCTTCTGGGCTTACAGTTTGTAGCTCACTCTATAGAACAAAACACTTTAATACAACCTTTAATCTAACAAACATCCAGCAGCAGCGTGAAGATAACTAAAACCAAGGGGGAGGGGGGTGATCCTGCAGAGATATCTATGGTGCTAAACTGAAATCAAACATCTTCCCAACTGAAAATAATGAATAAATAAAGAGTGACAAGGACCCTGACAATATGACTGACAAGTGAAGCAAACCCTGTCATATTCTAAGTGCTAAAACATAATTTTAGTCTGTGACTGAAAGAACAACAACACCTTAATGCTCCTTCTTTTCTTCATGGAAATCAAGGCTGAACCTTAAGAAAATAAATGCAACAAAGTGTGCATGAAAATCTGAAATAAATAAGATTGGTATATCTTTAAATAATTCATGGGAAACAAAACAAAAAGAATATATTAGGAAACCATATAATTTCTTCAGTAGCAAAACAGTGATTAAAAAAGTACAATGCAAATACAAAGTTACTGATATATTAGAAGTTAAATGTATTATTCTCTCAGGTTCCAGTGTCGCGATACATTTAGACTCTGAAAGATTTTAATCCTCTCGATGTTCAAAATCATCGTTTCACTGAGATGAAATAAAAAAGCAGCCATAGCCGATTAAACTGCTTGACTGTAAAAGCTAGAAATAACCAATAACTATATTCAAGAAACTCTGAAAATGAAGTGCAATAAAAACATTTTGACCTCAAAAGTTATAAAGAGAAAGAAAGTGAAAGGATCAAGTATATTTCTGAGTATATTCCCAAGAATGCCACAGTGTGCAGTATATGGTACTTTTATACAAAAATCTTTTTAACGAGTTGCGTTTGTTGATAATTTTGTAAAAAAAGTTACATTTTTAATCAGCTGGGGAAGGGGGGGGAGTCAAAGCGCTTTTACAGTGAAGCCAGTGAGCAAGTGTGTGAGGTTTGATGGGTCCAGCTTGAACGGTGCGCATCTACAGTGTGAATTTGAACATCCTAGATGAAATTTTTTAAGTTGATGCATTAACGAGATTGTCAGAAAGCTTGACCTCTGACCTTTACCTTGAGGTCAAGGTCGGCAAAATTCGAACTCGTCCGAAATTTTTAGTAGACGCATCTATGGTGTGAATTTGAAAATCCTAGGTCATGTCGTTCGAGCTGCCGCGTTCTCAAGATTGTCGGAAAACCTGACCTCTGACCTTTACCTTGGAGCCGAGATCTAGTAGTATAATATTTTTACTACTTTAACAGGAAAGGAAGAAGTCAGAATAAAAAATATTACATGCAGACTATAATACACACTAAAATGTATACATATTGAACTTAACGTGATATAGATTATGGTTATTATTGCATAGAACAAAGAAAAAAGGCTGGGGATGACTGTAGGACATAGATGAAGGAGGAAACAGCGACAGGATGAAGCAGACTACAAATTAGGTCTATATGGTGTGTCCATGGTGTAAATAAGATGGAGGCATATCCTTCGAGTCTTAATGCTCACAGTTGTTGGAACAGAAGTTGTTATAGAAACGTGCTTTTTGAGTGTATTAATATTATTTGACTTTTTAATACAGTTTTTGAGGGGGGCACATCCTTTTTGACTTGAATTAGTGCAGGACACTGGACGGTTCTTTAGAAAGGTATGTACAAAATATTTTGCTGCGTTCACAACTCTGGTCTCAGTTTGCATCCGGTCTGTCATCATCATCCTCACATCCAGACAGCTCAGGCCCACTCTCCTCCTAGTGGCAGCTCTTTGATATGGACTTTCAGCTCAGACGCAGACATTACATCACCAGGGCCCTCATGTTTCAATAAAATAAATAAATTAAAAACAAAAAAAAACACCTCTAGTCTACACTCAGTGATGGTTATACAAGAGCCATCATTATTCGGCAGCCAGCTACAGTCAAAGGCTCTAAGAAGCCACCCACATCAGCACTTCCCTCCCGCTCACCGCGTTGCCCTCAACCACTACCAGGCCAGCGCGGCAGCTAAAAACATTTCCAAGGCCGTTTCGCTGAAAGTGCTCACCGTCAGTATTATCTAATCAGTATTGAATTGTTCCAAATGAAATGTAAGGGTGTGAGTCACTCTCCAGGTTTGTTTTGTGTCCTGGCACACTGTGTAGGCTCACTTTTATGATTCATACGTTGCCAGCGCTGGAAGTTTTTGCTGCAGGCTCGTCGAACCGCTGCTGATCTCTGGCTGCGGCCCCCGAGAGGAAACTGTTCGAAAAGGGAAGTTTTGTTGTCTTTTCAGTGGCTGAGGTTACACAGGTCGATAAAGTATCTCTGAATAAAGTAGTTTGAATATTTAATTTATTTAAAAGGACGCTAAAATATACATAAAATAATGAAATGATTTGCAAACTTCCTAAAACCCATTTTATTCACTACATGTTTAAACTGAGAAATTTTAAGAAAAATGGTAACTCATTTTTCATGTGATGGCAGCAACATGTCTCATAAAAGTTGTGACAGGGTCATCTTTGCCACTCTGTAGTATCCCATCTGGGAACTGAGGGGAGCAGCTGCAGAACTCCTGGGAGAGGAATGTTGTCCCATTCTTGTCTGATATAATATTCTAGCTGCTCAACAGTCCTGGGTCTTCTTTGTTGTATTTTTCATTCATTTTTCAGTGCACAAAATGTTTCCAAGTGCTGGCAGAACAATTCAGCACTCAATTCAGCCTCTCATCTTTCAGCATTGATGGTGCCTTTTCAGAAGTGCAAGATACCATCAGCATCCCATACCATCAGAGATGCAGGCATTTGAACTGAGTGCCAATAACAAGCCAGATGGTGCCTCTCCTCTTTTGTCCACAGGATCCCAAAAGAATTTTAGATTTCGATTCATGTGACCACAGAACAGCTTTCTCTTTGTCTCAGTCCATTTTTAATGAGCTTTGGCCCAGAGAATACAGCCGTGTTTCTGGCTCCTGTTCACATCTGGCTTCTTCCTTGCGTGATGGAGCTTTAACCTCGGCTTGTGGATGGTGCGCTGAACTGTGTTTACAGAATGACTTCTGGAAGTATTCCTGAGCCCATGCAGTGATTTCCGTGACAGAATCATGGCTCTTTTTAATACAGTGCTGCCCGAGGGCCTGAAGATCATGGGTGTCCAATACAGGTTTTTGGCCTTGTCCCTCGCGCACAGAGATTTCTCCAGATTCTGTGAATCTTTAGATGAAACGTACTGCGTGATAAGACGGCGTTCCAGATCTTCTGAATATTATGTTAAGGAACATCATTCTGAAAGCGTTCAACAATTTGTAGACAGTTTTTTGCAGATTGATATGCCTCCGCCCATTCGTACTTCTGAGAAACTCTAAGATGCTCTTTTTATACCCAATCATGCGACTGACCTGTTGCCAATTAACCTAATTAGTTAGAAAATGTTCCTCCAGCTGTTTCTTTTTAGTGCCACTTACTTTTCAAGCTGTTATTTTGCTCTGAGGTGTGTTGCTGCCATCAAGCTTAAAATGAGCTGATATTTTTCATGAAATCGTAAAATGTCTCAGTCTCACATTTGACGTTTTCTGTGTTCTATTGTGAATCCAATTTGGGTTTGTGTGATTTGCCAATCAGTGCATTGTTTGTATTTACATTTTATACAGCGAGCCGACATTTTTGGAAATGGGGTTGTACTAAACTGCTGAGGTGTCTGCAGTGTCACTGCCTGGTAAATGGATGAAGGGGAGTTTGAGAAGTGGATAACGGTTGGGAGGCAGATGCATTCTGCTCTGACTTCATACATCACTTTCACTTAAAGTGAAGTTACAACTAAACATTTAAGACCAGCTTATAGGAAGTTCTGTCCATTTTTTTAAGATATCTCCACCCACCTAAAAATTTAAAAGAAATTTTTTGAGAGTGAGCAATAAAGCAGCTGCCTATTTTAACAGGTTGTAAACTTAAATACCGCTGAGTTGCTTGTACTGCTTTTAAAGTAAACAGAGTTTAGGGAATCTGACCTGATGGGAACGGGTTCAGCTAAGCCAGTGCTACATGGCATGCTTGACAGGATACATAATCTTAGAGATAAAAAAAAACTTCCCAAGGCAATATAAGTTTTCTGAGCAGAGCCACAGAGCCTCAGTCTGACCTTCAAACTGATAAACACAAATCAGATAATCTATGAAGACCACAATACAGCCTGTTCTCTCTATTAGACCGTTGTAACAAGACATTAAGGCAAATAAGATAAGGCTACAAGTTTGTCACTCTAAAGAGATAAATACTACAGACAGACTGTATGATCTGCAGTATTTATTTTGTCTCACATTTTTCAGCTATAAACAAAAAAGGTGAACTCTATCAGGAAGGGGATTTTAAATCAACTATTTCTAATTTTTTCTCATTTTTGATTCATTTTCTTCAGACTGGGATCACCTAAATATCTCATTTTTGTTTAAATAGCAGAAAACATTATCAGGTATAAAGCATATCAGGCTAAATTTTGGAGCAATACAACCGTTGCAAAGTCAGTTGTAGTACCATTTGATGGAAAGGTGGTCCCATAAAAAGGGCTCAAACAGATCCTGAACAAGCCAAAGCATTTTTATAGCCAAAGAATTCCATCAAAGAATAGGATGAGATTTCTATCATTAAATAGATACAGTGTGATGGGACAAGAGTACATGGCGACTTTAAACCGTTTATAACAACCAGTTTTTGGTGTGGTTGACGAGGATGTGGTAAAAGCCAGAGGCAGGCCGGGAAGATTAGTGTCAGTCTAAGGCCTGTTTCTGAGCTCACTTATTCCACTTAAGGTGACTGCCGTTGCCACAGTGGCGACCAGCCGGGCAGCCTTGGAAAATAAGCGTGGCGCCTCTGACAAATTGTCGAGGCGGCTCCCCCTGCTGGGCTTTCATTGCGCTCACAACAAAAGAGAACCCTGGATTTCTCTCTCTCTCTCTCTTTCTCTCTCCCTATATCTATATCTCTCTCTGTCGCTCTCTCTCTCTTTCTCTGCCTCCTATCCATCACTCTCCCCACTGTATAGCTCCCTTCTTTCATTCCCAGAATAGGAGAACAAAGACAAAAGGTGCATTAGAACAGGGGAACAGTACGGGCCACCCAGGGACTCAATGCAGCAGCCGAGCAGCGCGGCAAGGTGCCAACCAACAACAGGGGCCAGGCGGCAGGGGCGGAGACCCAGTGTGCGTGTGTGCGTGAAGATATGTGTGTGTGTGTGAATCGTGCGACCCCCAAGCCACCCAATCCCCACCTGTCCGCACACACACACACTGACAAATAGAAGATTGTAGGCATGGATTCTTACTCTCGCTGCTTCACTTCACCCCAGTCTGAGTTCAATTCAATTTAGAAGCTGCTTTATCAACACTGAATGGAGTTACACTGCACAACGCAAGTATAAAAATCAATGCTTTGCTAGTACTTTTATCAGTTTAATAGTGTCAAAATTTCATCTAGCTGCTGCGGAGACATATCACCTCTTAGAAGACAAACACCAGCCAACATGAACTGAAAAATCAATACTTTATAATAACATAAACAAATAAATAAGCTGCACTAACAAGATAACAAATAATCCAAAATAATTCCACAAAGCGCCAAATAAACTGATTACCAATGCTGCCAGTGAACTATTTTAAATTCTACTTTACCATTTTTGCAAAGCGGTCACAGAGAAATGGGTGTCCTGACACTAAACTTGTTTCGTTTTCTGAGCTTTCAGCTTCATGTTTTCCAGATGCTCAGCTGAGTGTTACATTATATCGTGCCCACTGTGCCCCACACTCAAAAGGTGAGCTACTGATTCTCCCATTTTTTTTGCCCTCTGTTAACAGAATACTTCCAACACAGGGTGAGAAGTGGCATACAGATGTCAAACGATAACTTCTGGGATACAGGACAAAAAAAGGGGGTGGGGGGTGGGCTGAAGCTGTTTGAGTACATTTGTAAGTAATTTGATGGAACGTTCAAATTCCTAAAATAACAAAGGAAATAAGGAGAAACACCTCTCACATAAAGAACAGCCAGATTTAACATGTTTTTCTAATAACTGTCCACTGAGTGTTGGTAACTTTGGGCTTTGGAAAATGCATGGCTGTAGTTATGCTTATGCATTGATAAATGAGTGCATAGCAATAGCCACACTGTCAGTCATGGAGGAGGATTAGCAGGTAATGACCAGTTATTTCAATAAACACAACAACACAGGTTTGACTGACTTCCAAACATGGATGTGCTGTGAAGAGAGGCATTATTGGATTTTTGTTGGGTACCTATGGTCAACTTCACTTTAAGGAGTTAATATCTGAAGTCAGCAGTTTACCATTTGGAATATTATAACTATCATCAATATTCTAATCTATGGAGAGATCACATTAAACCTGAGTTTAAGTTTAATAACTTAGGTTTTTGTTTAAATAATGTCGTTTGAGGCCCAAAGAAAATTTAGCTAATCCACAAGGGGAAAAAAACACACTGAAAAGCATGAATGAATTTTAATGCATGCTATATACAGGGGTTGGACAATGAAACTGAAACACCTGTCATTTTAGTGTGGGAGGTTTCATGGCTAAATTGGACCAGCCTGGTGGCCAATCTTCATTAATTGCACATTGCACCAGTAAGAGCAGAGTGTGAAGGTTCAATTAGCAGGGTAAGAGCACAGTTTTGCTCAAAATATTGCAATGCACACAACATTATGGGTGACATACTAGAGTTCAAAAGAGGGCAAATTGTTGGTGCACGTCTTGCTGGCGCATCTGTGACCAAGACAGCAAGTCTTTGTGATGTATCAAGAGCCACGGTATCCAGGGTAATGTCAGCATACCACCAAGAAGGACCAACCACATCCAGCAGGATTAACTGTGGACGCAAGAGGAAGCTGTCTGACAGGGATGTTCGGGTGCTAACCCGGATTGTATCCAAAAAACATAAAACCACGGCTGCCCAAATCACAGCAGAATTAAATGTGAACCTCAACTCTCCTGTTTCCACCAAAACTGTCCGTCGGGAGCCCCACAGGGTCAATATACACGGCCGGGCTGCTACAGCCAAACCTTTGGTCACTCGTGCCAATGCCAAACGTCGGTTTCAATGGTGCAAGGAGTGCAAATCTTGGGCTGTGGACAATGTGAAACATGTATTGTTCTCTGATGAGTCCACCTTTACCGTTTTCCCCACATCCGGGAGAGTTACGGTGTGGAGAAGCCCCAAAGAAGCGTACCACCCAGACTGTTGCATGCCCAGAGTGAAGCATGGGGGTGGATCAGTGATGGTTTGGGCTGCCATATCATGGCATTCCCTTGGCCCAATACTTGTGCTAGATGGGCGCGTCACTGCCAAGGACTACCGAACCATTCTGGAGGACCATGTGCATCTAGTGGTTCAAACATTGTATCCTGAAGGCTGTGCCGTGTATCAGGATGACAATGCACCAATACACACAGCAAGACTGGTGAAAGATTGGTTTGATGAACATGAAAATGCAGTTCAACATCTCCCATGGCCTGCACAGTCACCAGATCTAAATATTATTGAGCCACTTTGGGGTGTTTTGGAGGAGCGAGTCAGGAAACATTTTCTTCCACCAGCATCACGTCGTGACCTGGCTACTATCCTGCAAGAAGAATGGCTTAAAATCCCTCTGACCACTGTGCAGGACTTGTATATGTAATTCCCAAGACAAATTGATGCTGTATTGGCCACAAAAGGAGGCCCTACACCATACTAATAAATTATTGTGGTCTAAAACCAGGTGTTTCAGTTTCATTGTCCAACCCCTGTATTACAACTTAGCACATATAGAAATAATCAGACAATTTCAGAACAGCCACGGCAACAAAATCGATCTCCATTTGCTAACAGTGACCTCAAATGAATTCATGGTTCAGTACACATCTGTTTTCTCACGTTGCGTCTTTATTCATCTACAGTGTGTGTGGATACTTAAGCCAGCCATGGGGGTGCCACAAGCCAGTGCACTCCTAGTGCCAGTGTGAATGTTTGCTATTCTTAGTGTTCTGTTTTCTTCATCACTTCTGTCAGAATCCCTACATTTACGTCACGTCCCAGTTGTCTAATGAGCCTTCTGCCTGCCAATCAGTCCTCAAGCAAAATTAGTCTGTGAACCAGGACCAGGCTATATATGCTTTCAAAGTGCAATCTGCTGCTGCATTTACAGAAGGCTGAAGAGCATTGAACATTCAATAAAGAGGTGGTGTTGTGGTTTATTTCAGCGTCCGCTGACGCATATAAGGCTGAGGCACGGCAGTGTAGCGGTTGGCACTGCCACACAGCACGAAGTTTCTGGTTTTGTGTCTCCTGGCCTCTCTGAGTGGAGTTTGCATGTTCTCCCTGTGCCTGTGTGGGTTCTCTCTGGGTATTCCAGCTTCGTTCCACAATCCAAACACATGCATGTTAAGTTAGCTGTTGATTCTAGATTGGCTGCAGGTATAAATGAAAGGCACGTAAGTGCAACAGAGTGGAATAGTGCGGTGTATGAGCATATTTGAAAAGGCAAATAAAAAAACACTTGGGGGGTCAGTATGACTATCCTCCCAAATACCTCTTGTCCATGAAGTCTAACATTTTTCATTTTGAAGGAAAAATTATCTGAAGACTGACTTTCAGACCTATTGTAGCCATCACCGGTTCATTTTCTCTTTGTCTGCATGTATAATCAATGACTTTTCTTCACCACCATGCGTCAACATCCCAGACCCACTTGGGGGAACCCGTCGATTCTCCTAACTTGATTTAGGGCAATATGCCCGGAGACACCTCTCATCACTAATCTCAGCAAGCTTGTCTCGTTCATCCTGCCACACGCATGACTTTTCCTTATTAAAATATGGTTCAAATTTCTGTAAAGAGTAACAAACCCTGAGTTTGGTTAGTTTGTGTAATAAAAGATGCTGCCCTCCAGTTTTAAAGCCACTTTTTTTATTTAAAGCAACACCGTGTTCTCAGATCTCAGCAATTAAGGGAATGGTCAGCAGATCAAAGTTTTAAATTAACCTTGCAACGCACCTATTTTCACATTTCAATATTCAATCCCAGGCTGTAAAAACCCTATTTAGCTGTGACCAGACATGTTTATTTACAGATAAAATACAGTAAATACTGTCTGTACACCGACTATAATCCCAGACAGTGTGTTCAGATCCAAACCCCTGCAGTAGCATTTGTTTTCCTGCCGCAGCTCACTGCATTGAGAATTCAATCGGTACTCAATGCAAAGTCACCTGTGGAGAAGAAACGGTGAAACAACTCAGAGAGAGAGAGAGAGAGGAGGGAGGTGCTGAGGGGGCATAAAGTTACTTACAGAAATACATAGAGTGAGACAAACTAAGAAAGAAGGAAAGCAAAGAAAGGAAGAAGAAGAAGTGGGAACAGGCAAAGGCAGAGAAATGAGAAATGAATGAGTGAGAAAAAGAAAGACACACGGAGAGAAAGAATGCGGGTTCAGGCAGAGTTCATTCTCATTAATAAATGATTGCAGTCAGCGGCCGCTCGTCTCCAACACGTCAATAACGTGGACCAACAACGCTCATTGCTTTCTTACGCCCTCAGAGCAGGAAAAAATGTTGACGGAATGAAAATAAGGCGACGTCCTTGGATTTCTAGTCTGTAAGGGCACTGCTTTCTCTCCCTTTTTTTCCCACTTCTGATTTTAATGCCTTCTGCCACCCGGCTTTGATCCCACCAGTTTGCCCTCTCTGATCCGTCATGCTGGAGGGTAACTGCGGAGCAGCCGACGCTGCTCATATTCTACAGGGAATATTTGAAGAGTTTTAGTATGTGATGCTCGCCCTTTGAGAAAATTGCTGCCCACTCGAGCCTACAGGTATGAAGCGGTTGTTGCAGAGACAGTAAAGCACACTATGGATGTTGTGAGTCATCTACAGATCTTTGCTTGTACAGTCTGTGGTTTGTTAGAAGGTTGAAATGTTGCTGAACTTGAAGTTGTTTTCTTGATGTAGTTCTCATTTTTATTCAACAGTTTGGCTGCCTGACAGCTGGGAGGACTACATGTCCAGAGGCGCTGCTACATTCCAGGGCAGAGAGAGCTTTAAACGACATCATAGGCATTTAAATGTTTTTATTTTTAGTTTCCAGAACAGAACACATGGCTGGAGCTTTCAATCTGTGTGTGTGTGTGTGTGTGTGTGTGTGTGTGTGTGTGTGTGTGTGTGTGTGTGTGTGTGTGTGTGTGTGTGTGTGTGTGTGTACTTGTATGGTGGGGACAAATTTGTTAACAGACACACTGAAGAACTGGTTTAAGGTTAGGGTAAAGGGAAAGTTGGTGGGTGTAGCTGTAGTTATGAGTTAGGATACGAGGATGATTTTGAGGGCTAAACCATGACAGCACAGCAGTTAAATGACCCCTTGGGGACACAGAGGAGCAACAAGATCGTCCCCATAGAGTCAGTTTTGTTAACGCTCAGATTAATCCTGTATTCAATTATTGCATGTCTTTTGTCCTGTCTCTCTCCCATCAGCCCCAGCAGATGACTGCCCCTCCCTGACCCTGGTTCTGCCGGAGGTTTCTTCCTGTTAAAAGGGAGTTTTTCCTTCCCAATGTCGCCAAGTGCTTGCTCATATGGGGTCATTTTGACTGTTGGGTTTTCTCTGTATTACTGTAGGGTCTTTACCCACAATACAAAGCGCCTTGAGGCGACTGTTGTGATTTGGCGCCATTCAAATAAAATTGAATTGAATTGAATTCACTTGCCTTCCTGCCTTCAGTGTTTTGGCCATCAGCCTCTCGAGCTAACACATCGTTCCATCTTCTAGCTGTGTTTGTCTGCTAAGACAACAGCACCTCAACCAAAACAATTAGATGCAATTATCTAAATTATCAGTACTGTCAGATTTGTCTTTACAAGCATCCTCAAGAAATAGTTCAAATTCTCTATTCATTCACGTGGATTTTAGATGTTTAGTGTAGTCGTATTACTGAGACTATCAATAGATAATTAAGAGTTGGTATAAAAATAATTAGTCGATCTTAAAGGCACCAGTACAAAGAATTCACTTGGTATTCACACAGTTATTTGGAAGTTATGATCAATACTTAAACCAATGAATCAGCCAGCGTTAGGTAGTTTTTGGACAACTGCAGGACAGGCTTTATTTGAATAACGTGGTCTGCTTATATTGCAGACTTGTTATATACAAACTCTTGACTGGCATTTTAACCAGAACAGATGTGACTTGATAATTTCTCAATGGGAGAATATTATTTAGAGCCTCAAACGCAGTAAGCATGCCAGTTTGTGGTTCTTCTTGTATTCCTTGGATGCAAAGTGAAAATAAAATGTTTAAGCTTTGAGATTAAAAAGCAAAACAAAACACCACAATAGGTTAGATTGTGATTCTCAGTCCAGACTGCCATAAGGGAAAAAAACACAGCAGGAAAGAATGCCCTGTGTTTTCATAACGGAAGATAAGAAAAGATCTATACTTACGAGAGCTCAGCAAAATCGGTCATCTGGATTTTTGCCATTCGAGCCAGGATCTCCATCAGGTGGAGGCCTTCATCTGTCTGTAGCCCACTGATGACGATGAAGAAATAGGTAGGATAGGAAGAAGAGTGTAGGGCAGAGGTTGAAGGACGGACGAGGCAGTAGGCCAGGGAAGAAGGAAGAAACATGGAGAAAAAAGTCAAATATGCATCAAAAGTCATTCTAGTATCATATGATCATCTTCCATGAAAAAACAGCGCAATTTACAGTGCAATACTTTACACAAGAGGGTCTTGTGACCCCTTGTGAGAACCTGATTATGGTTTTCCTTATTTTCCTCAGATTGTTCTGAGTGTTTCTACTCCTGGATCTGCTTTGAGCACAAAAGCCCCACACACCTGCTGTCAGAACCTCCTGTTTGCAAGGGGCAGCCAATCATGAGAAAGTTGCAGAGAAGCAAAAACTAACTGTAACTGTAACTAATGCCTCAGTGTTACGGCCCTAGCAGGGCCTGCTGTGATTTGTGACCTTGTGGGTGTGGCCTGCTCTTTCCCCAGCTTTGGGCGCCACCCCTTTTATACAGCTCAGTTCAGCAACTAAGCCAGTGCACTTAAGGCCAGAGAGGACTGCAGCAACAACCTGCCAATCATTCAAGAAATTCACTGTTCCCCTAGCAACCTGTTTTGCCAGTCAGTGGGCCACTGACTGATCTCTAGGTGATCTGATGTCTATGTGACTGAGGCCTTAGCGTGAACTGAGGGGCTGAAGTGTGCTTTGAAGCATAAATCAGGCAAAGCTATCAGAATCTGCTAAGGTAAGGCTTGACTCGGTTTATGTGGGAAAAAAGCAAATGAAATTCTCTGAAAAGTAAAGTGCTTAAAATAAGCGAATTAGCAAGGTTTGAAGTTTGTGGCATATGTATTGAATTTCAATTTCAACATCATTTCTTATGGCAAGCGAATGTCAGAGGACATGCAGCTTAAATAGTGTGGAGGCGAAGAACAAAGTGTTAAATCTGATACTGAGGATGGACAAAAGCTTCCATCTATAAGAGAAACTGGAGATGGTGAATGTCTCCAGACATATCACTGCATCATTAAAGCCACTAGCTGAAGTAACAGAAAATGCAGACATATAAAAAATGATTTTCCACAAAGCTCCCAGCTGAGTTCAGATAAGTGTGAGAGAGAGAGAGAGAGAGAGGTGGGAAGTGCAGTTTGGCGGAGAGGCGAATACCGAAGAGGTGACGAAGGTCACAGGCAGAAAGCTTGTTATCATCACTGCCCGCTCTATCATTTTATGCTTTACAGCATGTTCTAATACATAAAATTACTTTGGCAGTATTCAACAATGAAAAATGACCTCTGTTTTGTTCGCAGCTCTGGGCTGCCTCGATCTAAAAGAAGAGGAAAACACTTCATCCTGAACCCTGATCTGCTGTTCCGGCACATATGCATATTTTTGGGCAGATAGCAAAATTAATGGCACTGGCTCACACTATACTATATATTTAGCACAGACTCCATTATAGTAGTTTTAAGTTCTGTCTATCCATCTGCATTTACCACCAACTTAACTATTTTAAAATCAACTAAGGTTGATGTAACCATGTACCTACATACAAATGTCCTCTATTCATTTTTAAAGTAACATAAGAAGGAAACTTCTAAGCTTCTATAAATGAGAATGCCATCTGTGCAGCCTTATGTGTCTGACATAACAAATTAATAGCGTGAAAACCTCTTAGACAGAGATGTTATATGAGAATGAGGACCTGAATGCAAGCATGGGTGAGTGAAGGAACAAGTGGTTAATCCAAAACTTATAAACAGACAAAAGGTGACCAAAGACTCCAGGAACAAACAAAAGCTAATTCCATAAAATGGCAACATTAATGGAAATAATTAAAAGATTAAGCACAGGAACACAGGTGGGATGTACTGGCAAAAGCCAAAGGGAGAGACACAACACAGGGGAAACCATTAACGGGAGATAACCCGACACTATGACAACAGAAATGTCACAATCCAAACAGGACACAACATCATTTATTCATCTGAATTATTTAGATGTGAGCTGCCCACTTCTGGTTACTAAAAGAAATACAAAAATAAAGCACCACACAATTCACGTAGGGCCTCACACCAAAACAATTTAGGCGAGTGAACAGCTCTACAGACAAAGGTGGAGGAGAAAAAGTCAATCTGACTTTCAGGTGAACTATTTTCTTAAATAATCTCTTCAGTAACAAGTAGTTTTGCTTTTGGTGCTAAAGTGGTTACATTTCACCAAACCGTGAGAAAAATGGCAGAGAAATGGAGGAATGACAAATTAAGCAGTCAATTAAAATAGCCTCTGTGCATGCACAGGGCCAGTGGGATGAGCAGAGGGTGTGTGTGGTGCGTGTTTGTGTCTGGGAGCCAAGAGACCATGATTAAAGCTCAATATCCCAACTCCAAGCTAATTGCTTCCTATCTGCTGTGGACTCATCTGACCTCCTCTCAGTCTCCTCTGCTGAATTCAAACAAGGAAAGCAGACACTTGCAGACAGTTGCAGGATATCTGCACATAGCAAAGCATTGTCTTTGGATGACTCATAATGGCGACGCTGTGGAGGAAAGGGCTTTGGCTGCAAATTGTGCAAATCACTCAATTTTTAAACGTATTTATTGAGGAAAATTAGCAGCTGTCTCGACCCTTGCTTCTTGAACTTTGACATTCAGCACTTGCTGGATTTTCACAGCAGCATTTAAGTGGGAAGATTTTTTTCTTTCTTTTTCACCATTTTGGTTTACTGCAATCTTTACTTGTTGTACTTTACATGCACTGATCACTTGAACAAAAGCAGCCAACTATGATAGGCAACCACACAAATTAAAAAAAATTACAGATGTACGCATAATTTAAACTTTTACAGATCATAAACTTCTTTTTTTTTTTCCTCCTGAGAGAATATGACCGACTGTGGCTGAATCACAGTTAGTAAATTTCCACACAGAGAGAGTCTCATTTTTATTGACAGCCAGTGAGTTTTCTCCTCCCTCAGCCCGGAGAGCAGACAGCAGCTTCAACAGCCCACAGCCTGAGTCGGTCTTCACTGTGCAGAGCAGCTGCTTCAGATCTGACATCAGTGATCACTGCCTGCAGATCCTCCGTGTTGATAGCTACAATGGAGACCTCACAGCAGATTTTACATTAGCTCTGCAGCATGCAGGGTGTCGGGTTGTGATCCCAGTCAGATACGACAGCCTGCCTCGGCAGGATTTCTTGTCGCAGAGAGGAGCTTTGATTATTTTTATTCTATATTTCCTTCCATTCCACTCTTACACATTTTCAGGACAGTGACAACTGAGAACGGAACATCAGCCCGGACTGTCCGGTGTTTGATGGTGATCCTGCTTGTCGAAGCAGCAACGGCTGGAGAAACAACTTTGAATCCAAAGATAATAATCAACAAAGCTGAATGGGAACTTTTACACGACTATACACCAAAAAGTAAAGTGAGTTACGTTCATTATCCAATTACAATGTTCTGCTTAAAACCTTGGGTACTGAAATTCATACTTTGACTTTAACTACTGCACACCTCAACATTACTGCGAAATCAGCACTCAGTAGGCTCACCGAGCACCCGTTTTGAATGTTATCAGCCCACAGAATGACCTGAACCAAAGCAAAAACAGCTGGTGCGTTTTCAAGATTAACACAGCAACAATTTTTCACATTAAGATAACGGATGGTGGCGGTGACGTAATCCATTTAACCATCAACTGTGACTCATTGGTTTGAGGCCGCCTCGCCTTTGATTACATTTATTTTCAAAAGTAGATCCTAAAAAGGACTTGGTATGTTTTAGGAAAGGATCATATTTGGTCTAAAATGCTTAATTTTAAATTGTAATGTTGCAAAGTTACACTGGAAGAATTACTGTGACAATCACCACAGGATGAATGTCTGGATTCTGCTCTTCTCTCTGTGTGTGTGTCATAGATAATTACAGTCAACTTAGAATTCATAAAGGTAGAGGAGGGCACCTACAGGTGATATGTAGGGGACTGATATTCAGATATATTCAGAGTAAAATCAAAGGATCTTCCTGGAAACATTTTGAGCATTTCTGAGTATTTTCTCATAACGATTAATACCTTTTGTAGGTTGGTTTCACATAGAGTTCTACATTGAGCTGTCACAAGCTATCTGGACAGTGCTGAACTTCCAGGAAAGAGACAGTCCAAAAACAGACAAAGATGCCAAGAAAATATGATGTATCCATGTATCTATGGATTGTAGATATATGTTTAAAAAAAATAATAATAAAGTTGACTAAATATGGGGGGGGGGCATATCCTCTTTATAAATTAAGCTATTTCGAGAGTGAAGCCCGCCATTTCAGCAAATACACCTACAGTTTACAAGTTTTGACAGTGAATAATTTAAATCAGTCGTGTGTGTGTGTGTGTGTGTGTGTGTGTGTGTGTCTCGGGCAGCAGGTGTTTTCCTCCAGCTGTCATGAATCACCCTGTCCTCCTCCTCCTCTTCCTCCTCCTCTCCCCAGGCCACAGGAGGAGATGATACTCTAAAACCACCAGGATGCTCCTGCTATCAGCTTTCACCTCAGACATGGAGCCACAAATGTCATCTCATTTCACATGTGGCCCTGCCCTGCTTATATTTTTACTTTTACTGTGACGGCTTTGTTTGAAAAGGGATTTCAGGGAACTTCAGCATGTAGAATGATTCGTTTACTGTCAGGATTGGTCAGTACTGTGCAAAAGTCTCGAGCCACCCCTCTTTTTTTTAATATTTTGCTTTCAAGACCACTTTTTTAAAGTGTTCTTGAGCAATAGTTCTCCAGGCTTTCTGAAGCTCTTTTAAAGTTTTTTTTTTTGGACACTGGCTGCCTTTTCACTCTTTTTCAGTCTACTCCTCGTTCCTGACCATTTTCAGAGGAATGTTTTCTTGTTTGTTTATTGTGTCCACTTAACACTGACACATGAATCATTCAATCACAAAAAAAAGCACCTAACTCAAGGCATGACCCAGTGTTGTGTCTACACATAAGACAACTTAGCAAAGAAACAATTTTAAATGGTCTCTTTAGACACTTTGTTACTACAGTAGCAGCCTGAACCAAAAACAGAATTTGTTCTCATTTCTTTAGCTGACTAAATCTAAAAATGCCAAAGATAAGAGATTGGCAGACATAAAAAAAAAGAGAGAATTAAAATAAATCTACAGCAGATGAACAGTAGCTGAAGGCCATGTCCTTAAGAAAAAAACCCTAAGATCCAGCAAAGACCTGACCTGACAGATACATCTGACCCTTCAGCGCTCCATCTTCTGTTCACTGAAGTCTCATCAGACAGGAGGGAAACAGCAAAAATGCTGCGAAATTACGAATAACGAGAACTGCACTGAAACAGCAGCAGGTCCTACGGATGAATCCAAAATTAAAAAACTGCTGTCAGTATGCATGAAGGCGGTGTGAGGAGAGGCACAACAGTGAGTGTCTACAGTCACCTCTAAAGCACAGTAGAGGCTGTGTCATGGTTTGGAGCATCATTCAGCCAGTGGTGTTGAGGTTCTCGTCAAAATTATTGGAATTATGAATGCAGGAAAACAGATTTTGATGCAAAAACCATCTGTAAAAGCAACTGATTGGCAGCAGCTTCATTTTTCAAAATGACAATGAGCCCAAACATACTGACAATGCACCAAAAGTATACAAAAAAATTAAACCAAATACGCACAATGGAACACTATCATAAGATCCCAGATTGACCTCCCCGGAGCCTGAACCTCAACTTCTTAGCTGCCTAAGAGAGCTCAGGCTGTGTTAAAGAATAACAGGTGATCCTACCAAATATTGCCTTTCAAACTATTTCACCTCATATGCTATATTTCCATGTTTTAACAAATTGCTTCATGTGTTTCCCATTTCCCTCCCTTTAACCCTCGAACACTAACGTGAGTTTTGGAGCACTTCCATAATCACTTTCACGGCTCCTGTGGCTCAGGAGGTAGAACAGGTCACCTACTAATTGGAAGGTTGGTGAATGTGTTTGAATGTCAGATAGTAAGCACTTAGTTTAGTTTCATATATATATTAAATGGTGCTAGAGGTAAGGGATTTACTTTTTTCATGATTTTGTTGGTATCAGTGGTATCAAGAGATTTTTGGAATTTTTTGATCTAGAGAAACCCTAAAGCTTGTTGACTTTACTGTCAAATCACAGCAGGACATGAAGTACTGAAGTCTTTAGAAGCTACAGACTTTCACTGCTTTCCTACAGTTTAATCATCTATAGACTGTTGTACAGTCAAACACACTAGTTTTCATTTTTCCATGCCTGCAGTCAGATGTAGTAAGAAAAGGGTTTTGTCATTGCTGAAACAACACAAAAAATTGTAAGGGACAATGTGGATACTGGGACTATTCTGGCACAGAAGACGCCTTGTTTCACAAAGAGGCAGTTCTCTGAAGGGCTTTTTTCTTGCTGGTGCATCGCAAAGTGGCATTTTTCCATGTTGTGGTTGATGCTGCACTTCACTCTCAAGAAGAGGTTTGACACAAAGTGAACTGTCAAGGACAACTTTGGTGTTCCTTTGAAGTTCAGCAATCTCATAGAAATGTCAAGAGACACTTTGAAGAGTCACTGTAAAGGGTTAGAGAGGAATCTGCTGAGTACACTGAAGACTGACATCTACGGTGCAAAAGTGACTGAGAACATCTTAAACCTTCCAGCTGTTCACCTAGGATCAGAGCGAAGCAGCCTCTGAGCCTGTTTCATGAAGTTACAGGAGCTGCACCTTGATGTTAAAGGTTGCCATCAGAATTTCTGCAACATTGTCAAAGTAGTTTCTGTGAGCTGAAGTTTATTCCAATTTAAAAAAATAAAAATAAAAACTTGGTTTTGGCTCCACAGAGGGGGAAATAAATAAAATCAGTGCTATGTAATTATTCTTTTAACTATATATTCAATTCAAAATGTTAAGGGGGTCTTTGGAAAGGAAAGAATAATAAACATCCCCTTGACATCTGATAAAATCTGATAAAAGACTCTTCAGACCTCACACATTCTAATCCCTCACCATCAAATATTGTTAGATGCTGCAGCCATTGCAAATCTATGAAGCTATCCTTTGGCAGCCACACCTTGAGACACCATCTGCAGTAATACTGGATAGCAACAAATGATAAGCAATAAGATTCTCAGTCAGTAGTTCACACTGTGTCCTCTTTTATAGCTGTGTATTTTACTTGCTGTGACTCACTGGTTAGGCATAGGCAGTGAAAACGTCTTACTTAGGCAAAGAGGACGACCATTTGTGGCCATTTGGGGGCAAGAGATCTGTGTTAGTATTTCTGGAACCCAGTGCATAACGGCACAGACAAAAGATCATCAGAAAATGAAACTGATAATGCCTACGATGCAGCAGAAAGCTAAGAAAAGATATGAGAGAGTTTTCAACATGGAGTTTTTAATGTTGAAGTCAATACAAATTTTCAGACACCATAAAAAACTACCAACACATATTGGGTTAAAAACAAACAAACAAAACAAAGCAACTCAAGAAAAATGATGGTGATTCATTTTGGAGCAAATGCAAACTAAAAAACAACTGCACTTCCTGAAACACTGAACACAGGAGAAGAAAGGTTGAGTCTTTTGACCCTATATGACCCAATGGGATTGACAGAGGTATGGTAATGACAAGACAGCATATGGCTACACTGGCAAAACACTAGCTAGACCAGTACCAGTCGAAAGTTTGGATACCAAACTTTTACCTGGTACTGTACAATACAGAACTATAAATGAAGCTTTATTTCAACACACAGAGGTTTTCTCAAACGTGCAAAACAACATTAGCCAGAGCCAGACTGGCTTTAGTTACAGTACTCCGACTTCAATCATCAAAGACATTCATATGAATGGGTAAGCGTCTCCAAACTTTTGACTGGTGCGGTATTTCGGGTGGCAGTGGCAGTGGTTTGAGTCCCCATCTGAGCGTGTGATGTCATTGTGTCCCTGGGCAAGACCACATTGCCTAAGTGTGAATGTGGTTGTGTGGTCAGAGGGGCCGTAGCCGTGGCTACATTAGTAGCTTACCACCACCAAGTACAAATGGTGTGAATGAATGGTGCACAGAATTGTAAAGCGCTTTGAGTCTAAGGCATTATTATTATTTAAAAATAGTTTGGCGTGAATGGTAAATGAACATGCACTTATATAGTGCTTTTCTACTCTAACTGTGCAGTCAAAGCACTTTGTACTACAAGCCACATTCACCCAGTCACACACATACTCATACAGCACATGAGTATGTGCCTTTAATTGCTGTCTAACTACAACGCACACACTGATGGATACACAGGAGGAGATACACTGAGATATCTAAACATAAGTGATCAGGTGTGTAGCTTGAAATGATCTGCATTTATCTAGAGGAGTGGAGATATTTGTTAAAAGAGACCACGGTTTATCACACAACTCCATGACTGCTGATTAAATAACAGTGCCATAACACTGAAACAATTAATTAGAAAAGCATGTTCGCATTTGCATCGTTTACACTTTTCATGTCCTGAACTTTCACCACACTTCATAAAAATAAGTCACTTAATTTATCATTTCGCTGTCTTAGAAAATAGAAATACATTGGATTCTGAAGCGTAGCTGTAACGAACAGCATCTCTGTAGGGTAAATACTGATTAAACCTGACTGAATAGAGCTTTTGAAGACCGTGGTGATTAGAAATGAGGTTTTATTTATACCATAATGATCTGTATGCTTGAGTTTGGTAGTGTAAAGGAGGTTCAAGGAAAACTGACAGCACATTGTGCTTCTATAAAAACTGTCCCTCATTCAGCATATGAAAGCCATGAGTTGGACACCAAGATCACAAAGATGTTTTTCCTCTATAACGTAACATTTGAGGCTCTTCTGTTGTGTAGCTCTGAATGCCGAGTAACAACATGGAAGGACAAAAAGAGAGAGACGCGCCACAAAGACCTTGAGCGAGAATTTACACCTGCCTCAGCTGAAACATTAGCACGAAGAAGTTTCAAAACCAAACAACAAGGATTTCTAAAGAACTTCATTCTTAAACTTGAAGAACAGAGGAATCAATATGAAAATGGCCCCGTTCTTTGTGTGAGTAAGAAAGGAGGGAAAAGATGCCCAGCAGCATACTCTTATTGCATTCTGGGTAATATTTGCTCAATTTGATGGCAGGGTCATTGGTATAGTGATGTATGAGGAGCTCCTTGATAGCAACGACAAAGAATCTCACATGAAAAGCACATTTCTCGCTTGCATTGCCGTGAGACCAGCCTGCTGGTTGTTACTGTGGATTGCTCAAAGCAAAGGTAAAAGAAAAGCCTTTGTATAGGTTGTTCTGTAGTTGAAAAACACACCAAATTATACTCTAGATATTCATTTTAAAATTTAAGCTAAAAAAGTTACTTACATTTTTTCAACATCCAACAGGTCACCAGTTAGGTTGGATATTAGCTACATGACAAGAAAGGCATTGTTTCATAAACTGGAAGATCTTACCTTTCAAATCAAGTCTTTTAATTTCAGTATGTCACGAAGGTGAAAATTCCACGGAAATACTTTCTTAAGGTCCCTCCACAGGAGGGAGGTGGTCACACTTGCTGATGATCAACTACATTTGACTACAGCACCTGGCTGTTACTTAGCCTCTTAATTTCTATGGAAGCAGCAAGGGTGCACCTAGTTTTTCATTGCATAGAATTCCTTAAATTTATAAATGACAAAGAAAATTAAAGAAATTGAATTTTGAAGGCTCTTTTAATCTTCTAATGCATCTCCGTCAAAACTCTATTGTAGGTTGTCGTGTTCGTCATTAAATCTGTACTCACTCTGTGTCAGTGATGATGTAACCAAAGACATCATCTCCTTTCTTCTTGCTGGCTTTGACATCCAGCTGAAGATCGGCAACGTGCATTGTCTTCTTGTGAGGTTCATCGTACACAAGAGAAGCAGGAGGGGGCGCCACTTCCTTGATCCAGCCTTCCACCTCCGACACCTCCTCTACAGACTGGGTGGCATCCTTCTTCTGCACTGCCACCCCTACCTCACTGGTCCGACTCTGGACGTTTTCGAGCCCCACCTGCTGGCCTCTGGGTGTTTGCATGGCATCGTCATAATGGTTTTTCGCTGGCAGAGGGCTGGTGAAGGAAGTTCTGTCAAGGTAGGCAAGGAGCTTGGTAAAGAGGCTGCCACTCTCAACCTGAAATAAGAGCCAGTGAAGTATTGTGGGTGAGACAGTAACAGACATCCTCTGAGAAATTCTTAAACAAACAACTTTAAACTTGCAATTTATTTAGATGCAAAACCAAAATTATTTCACACAGTTATTTATCAATCTACAGTGATAACAACAAGATATAATGCATACTTGCAAGGTATCTACATCATATTAAACTCATGTGAGCAGGAATATACTCATACTACATAATCTGCTGATATCAATACATTGTGTATAGCATTACTACAATCATAAGGCAACGATGTACAAAAGATAATGCAATCATGTTGTTTACATTTGAGCAATTTTGCTGAGCAGTAGGTATGGCTTTAATATTGCTCAATGATGAGTCATGGCCTGTACTTTTTATGGCCATGAGTCATCTCTCACCAACATGATAGGCAATGCTCAGCCAATCAGACACTGGGTGCCATAGGCTAATCAATAAGGCTGCAGCCTAGAATGGATGTTACTATAAACAGACTGGCTCTTTAACTAGAAATTTGGGATTCCCGCTTTTTACTCTCTAGCTACTGCCAGCTGTTCAGTGATTTAGGTCAGTTGCTAGATATGGTATATCCCTGCTTTCTCCATGTCATTCCATAACGGTCAAGTGAGCACAGCCAGTCACACAGAACAATCTAATAATATGATGTGGCTAAGCCAATCAGGCACAAGAAAGAGGCTGCATATCAATAACCCCAATTGTAAAAAAAAAAAAATTGGGGACATTGTGTAAAATGGAAATAAAAACAGAATGCAATGATTTTAAAATCTCATAAACCCATATTTTATTCACAATAGAAAGTATAAAAATATCAAATGTTTAAACTGAGAAAATAAAAAATAGTTGGGATAGTTCCACGTTTACCACTGCGTGGCATCCCCTCTTCTTTTAACAGCAGTCTGTAAACACCTGGGAACTGAGGAGAGCAGTTGTTGGAGGAATGTTGTCCTGTTTTTGTCTGATATAGGATTCTAGCTATTCAACAATCCTGGGTCTCTGTTGTCATATTTTTCATTTCATGATGTGCCAAATGAAAGCTCTGGACTGCAGGCAGGCCAGTTCACCACCCAAACTCTTCTACAGTACTATGAGGCCATGGTGTTGTAATAGTTTATTTATCATACTCTTGCTGAAATATGCAAGGCCTTTCCTGAAAATGATGTCATTTCGATGGAAGCATATGTTGCAAGCAGATGTTGCCCTAAAACTGTATATAGCTTATGTGAAAGCTGCCCATACCATCCAGGCATGGAACCATCCTGCCTTGTGTCAATGTTTCAGACCAGTGGTGGCAGTGTAATGACATGAGGGATATTTTCTTGGCACAGGTTGGACCTCTTAGTACCAACTGAGCATCGTTTAAAACACCACAGCCCACCTGAGTATCATTATTGACAACATCAATTCGTTTCTGACCGCAGTGTACCCATATTGTGATGGCTGCTTCAAACCAGATAACACACTGAGTCGCAAATCTCAAATCATCTTAAACTGGTTTCTTGAACATGACAATGAGTTCGCTGTACTCAAGTGGCCTCTACAGTCACCAGATCTCAATCCAAGAGAGCGCCTTTGGGATGTGGTGGAACGGAAGATTTGTCTCATGGACGTGTAGCCGACAAATCTGCAGAAACTGCGCGTGGGCCTAATGAAGTGGTCGGTAAGTATCCAATCAGGTATTGTTGAATTTTCCTGGCAGTGACGTTAGTGTGTTGGCGATCTGCCACTACAGGCATGAGGAAATAATTGCCTTGAATCAAAGAACAGCCACCCTGTCAGACTTCTACTGAACAGGGTTTTAATATGCTATTATTCTTCTGGTCCTAGCTTCAGGGTAATTGCTCGTCTTGTCAAGAACCACATCTCACTGCAGCAGCAATGCCATGTGAGCCAGAAACATAGTTTGTTCTGTCTCTGAACACTTTGAAATCTAATCTTCTTTGCAACTTAAAATTGTTTTTTTGTTTTGTTTTTTTTTTTTGGCACCAGCAAGACGAATCAGCCTGGAGGGAATTTTCAACAAGCAGAAACAGAATAAGCACAGAGTAGATGTTGCTTCTATTCTGTGTTCATGTCAGCAAATCTTTTCATAAAAATATTTTTCACTACAAACACAAATAAAACAGCAGTCGAAAATATGAATAAGATGGCATATCACAATTTATATGTAAAGACAAATGCTTGGACAAATGAATAACCGTCTAACAGTAAAAAAAATCTTTTTCAATAACCTGAATGGATCTTTATCAAACACTATTGCTCTAAAGCTAGTGCAGCGTTTAGTTATGTCTCAGCATGTTTTCTGACATAAAGGTCAGTCTTCTATATTAATTCTAGTGCAAATAAACACTGGCTTTTCTACAAATCCTTCTGTGATGGATGCACACATCATCAGATTACCTGGTCCAATCGCAAAGTCATGGAAATGCTGTCTATTTGTTAGCGTTCATGGACACAATATCATGTTTTTCATGACAGTCACTGATCGGCCTCCTCAACCTGCAAATGTAGACTTTACACCCTGTAAAAATGGAAACTATTCAATCTTTCCTTTATATATATACACGAATCAGTACACAGGAGATCGGACAGATGAAAAAACGTTCTCAGGACGGCAAAAAAAATTTGTGTCCAGGAACATGAATCAGTAGATGAGAGGTTTTTACTATTTTACAAAGTGCCATGAGACCGCGGTGTCGCACGTTGCTGTATTCACGTGCCTAGACAGCACAAACATTTAAAAATTGCATGAATAAAATTAGACTAAAAGATTCTTTTTTGATTCATTTTGCTGCCAGAACCACATTTAAGTTTAAATCAACCAAAAATCTACTCAGTGTCGAAGCAAGGCATTCTTACACGCTTAAGTGTTTTCGTTTCAAATGCAGTTCTGAAGTAATTGTCTGGTTGCGTACAGCCATAACAGCGTGCTGGTTATTCATAACCTGCAAGTGTTCTGATGTCCACACTGATGGGACTTTAATTTGACATGTTCGCGTTGATTGGATTGGTTCTCACGTCTGTCTGGAGCCAAAGAAGAAAAAATTCCGATGTTTTTGTCAGAGGCTGTAATCAGGTGTGCAATACTTTGAGATGTTCCTCTGTCATTAAAATCAAGGTTTTGTCAAAGGTGCATATGAAATTGGCTTAAGAGCTCATTTTTCTCCCCCTCTCTCAGCTGGAATTTTAAACAGAACCACAGACTGATGCCTTAGTGAGACCTTATATTAGCCCCTTTTTTCTATTCATAATTCTTTCCGATTATGTGTGCTCAGTAGCCTAGTAGAAAATTCCTCCTTGGGTATGATAAAGCATCTATGTGTAACCTATCAACTGAAATGTAAAAGCTTTAAGACAGAATCACATATGGCTTTCCAGACAGGCCTCTCTCTCCCGTCTCTGCTAAATATTTCAGCCCTTTCTATAAAGCCCAAAATACTTACTTTTTTTTTTTTAAACCCAGCTTTCAGTTTAAAACCTGAAGGACTGACTCAGTCCAGCATTCACCGTGCAGTTCACCTCATCCAACAGTTTAGCATATATTAATTCCAATTCACTTATTTATCCGCTGCTTTCACCAGACGCTTGAAAAATATCTGTCCATATTTTTCACAACATTTATAGTGGCAGATTTTTACTATTTGAATAAATAATGAAGAATACCACCTGTGTGTACTAGCAGTACAACAATAAAGTGTTGATTAATGAAAGTAATAGCAGATCAGAGCTACTGCACGATTTAGCACTTGTCTTCACAAATTTTCTCAAGTTTTGTCGATACAAAGAAAACTGCGGGACTAAAACTTAAAAGATTTTCTTTGCTGTTTTTGGCACTACACTCTCGTACACGAATACTGAGTTCCTGCTAAATTCTCTGAACAATGACGTCACCGTTGTGAAGCAGCTGATGTCCAACGAGTTCTTTTGAAAACTGCGGGGAGGTGGGTCCATCTCATGCCAAACATTTCATAATTGCTTACAATGTTGGACTTCACTTTGACATTTCAGTCTTCTCTTCCTGATTGCTTACCTCGTCCTTCACATTTTGCTCTCCCGCGTCTGTGTGGCGCTCTGTTGGGAGAAAGAGAATTAGCTTATTCATACATTTGGTTATTTGTTCAAAGCGGGAACAGAACGAGAGAAAAAGAAGCCGTTTATGAAAAAGGGATTCGGAGCTAAAAGCCGCCTTTCCAAATTTCAAGGATATTTTCTTAAGCCAAATTCATCCCAATTCATCTAATATTTCGCCGATCTGAATTCGCTCCTGTGTAAATTTCGCTTTCACGGATGCTGAAAAAAACATTAGAAAATGTACATCAATAATATATCCACTTCTTTCTAACCACAGTTTTTAATCCTTTAGTTATCTGTTGAGTACTTTTACTGATTGTGTAAACATCTGTAACCTGAGTGGCCTCAGAGGGCAATAAACCATTAACACTGGCTGAGTTTATGCCCTGCATTAAGCACAGGATGCTTATTTATTTTCACATTGATTTTTATGTTGCACTCTTGCGGCGACTTGAGAGCTCCTTTTTTTGTTTGTTTAATCCAGCCTACACAATTATGCATGTATTATAGACTTGCTTTCCAGTGCTTACTCAATACTTTAATTATGTAAAAACAAAATGAATCACTATAAAGTTACCTTGAAGTGCTGCCAGTGCGATAGGAGTGCTCTCCTGAGGTTTCAGGGTGGGAGCATTCTCCAAGAGCTCATCTCTAGAAACCTCCTCCTCTCCTCCTTCTTCTTCTCCATCACTCAGCTCTCCTTCCAGGTCCCTTGGTCCCGGTCCCCTCATTCGGCTCCGGCCCCTGTTTAGTCCCTGGTCCTGGTCGACTACCTGCAGAGCCTCGGCTATCAGGGTGGACAGCTGGTCCAAGTCCTGCGGTGTCAGGGTATCCACATCCACATGCTGCCTGTCAACGTTCTTCAAAACCTTCTTGATGAACCTCTCTGGAGGACAGATGGAGGTAAAACAACAGTCAAAGACAAAAAAAGCAAACATCATTAGTTCCACATTTAAAGTGGGCCTAGTATTCTAACTGCCCACTCCATATTTATACACTTGGATTCGCAGGATTCATAGTTCAAAATAATAATTATTGCTCTTGTGCTTGTTTCTGTCAGAAACAGGCTGTCTGAGCCATCGTTCCACTAGCTTTAGCTTCCTTCTGATTGCCCGCCCCCCGATGAGAAAGAGAGCTGTGTGCCTCACATGACATCCACTCTGTCTGAGACAGAGCCAAGAGCAGAAACTGAGTGTTTAAATAGCTGGGATTACTTGGTGACAGCATTATTTTAAACTCTGGCCATGCTTAATATGAGCGTCCACCACTGTAATATGTATTTATCAAAGAAAATAAGGAAAAGCAGAATCAGTCCCCTTTAAAAAAACAATTATGCAGTTGAGACGAGAGACAAATATTCTCACCAGCAGATCCATTTTTCCTGTCTGGCTCCTAATCTCAGCATTAATGAGACGTCCTTAAGTTGGCTATAATAAATATTTTTATGTATCTTACTGTGACAATGCGAAGACTGTGATTTGTCCTAATTATGCTGCATCTGTTTATGGAGCTTCCTTCAGCGTTACACTTAGTTTTAGCTCAGTGTTTAGCCGTCCAGTTATTTCACTCTTTCCATCTCACTCGGCATCATCTTGCAGCCACGGTTGTTCTCATCAGAAAAACTCTGTGTACCTGCTAAGCACCAAACAGCAGGCAGATGTTTAGCTACCAGTGAGCACAATGGAGCATTTAGGAGACAGCTAGTTCCCGCGGACGTCGGTAGAATTTAAAAAACACAGGAGTGGATACAGGAGTTGCATGCTGGACGTCTGTGTAAGCAACTATGATGTGCTGTCAGTGTTGTGTTGTGTTATTACATCTGCAACTACCATATGAACTGGGCGTACTACACGTCTTGATCACACTTATATTTGTGTTAACTTAGTTAATGCTGCAAGGCTTTCAAAGTGGTCCTTGTTTTGCCAACATTCTATGCTTTAAAGCTCTACCATGGAAATAATGTGCATCTTTATGGAGAAAGATTATAATGTGGTTTCCACCACAAAGCTGTGTGTTCAGAGTGACTGTGGCGCCGCTTAAAAAGAAAATAATAATTCCCTCGTTTATTTCAATGGCTCCATCATGAGGGTACAGCTGGAGACCCGGCCGGGGTCCCACAGAGGGCAAAGACAAAAACATGTTGTTATGTGGTAGTAAGTGTAATGCAATGTATTGCAATACTGCAATGTCTGGCAGCACTCAGAGTTAAACAGGTGTGCGTTTGCATGTGGTAAGAGACACGTATGGTTGTCCTGCCTGGAATTCTACATCTCAAACACGGTCCCGATTCAATGATGAAATCCGCCACGATTAAAGTACATACCATCAACAGACGTGAGCGGGTCCTTGGCCAAGGCCCCTTGAGTCCTTCCCACATTCACGAGTCTGGATTTCGAGGTCTCTTTTTTGAGCCCAGAATTCTGTATTCCATTGCTGTAGAAGGTCCTCAGGCGCTCGGATGGGCTCACTCCTCCACTGTGAAGGGACACGTGCCCGGAGAGATACTGCCTCAGGGCACCCAGGAGAAGGTCACCCTCAGTCTGCGTGGTGAGGAGCTGGTTGGCTGATGGTCGCTGCTTCTGCACGGGTTGGAAAGATGAAAGAGATGAGAAGCTGGGGGGAGGAGATTTCTGAGCCAGAGTCTGGGCCTTGGAGCGATAAAAGTCTGCAGGGATGCCCGACTGGAAACGGTCACTCTGGAAAACACAAGAACACATATTGATTATTATCACTATAACCCGATTGAGTCTTTTTCTTCTTACATCTCCTAATGGAATCAAAGACTCAGAGGAGTGTTGAATAAAAAAATAAAAAAACAAGAAATCTGGCAGCTGTGCATCTGTAGCATCAGCCTCAAGAATGAACTACAAATGGTCAAAAAGAGTTTTTTCTTAAGGTATTCTTAAGGAATTAAGTCTATTCTATGGGAGAAACTGCCCCCCCCCCAAAAAAAAAGATTTAATACAACTGTATGCACTACTCCCTTCATAGACAAACCAAAATGGCTCTAACCAGAATACAAAGAGAAGTGTGAGACCCCCCGGTGCACAACTGAGAAAAGGAAGTAAATCAGAGTCTGTAGGCTGAGAAGTAGATGCCTCACAGGTCCTCAACTTGCATCTTCATTAAACCGAACCTGTGTTTGGTTGTAAAGGGAGCAACCCATCGCTGCTTTTCCTTATTTTCTTATTAAACATGATCAAATAATGACGTCACCTATTTTCAAGTATTTGCTGTCAGTGTAAAACTCTGCTCTAAACAGACTTCTGTTTTCTTCTATATATGATGCATGTATGATTTCTCTGAAAGCGCACACTCCTAATATGGGCATCTCAGCACACAACTGTGGATGTGAGCGCAGACGTCCCACCCACCTGCTCTTTGCAAGGAGAAAATTGGCTTAAAAGAAGAAATTAGCTGAAATGCTTTATTTCAGATGGTGGATGGCCTGAGCGGCTGCACCAAGGCCCAACATAAGATTAAAAAAAAAAAAAAGGGGTTATTGAAATGTGACTCATGCAAAATTACTCTAGCTGAGTCACAGAACAAAAATAATCATTCTCCGTTAACTTTTGCATGAGTCCTTATTTGTTTGTTATTGCAACAGCTCCATAGCACAGGGTGTGTAGTGGTTTACACATGTGCTTGATAAGCGAAAGATTGCTGGTTCAGTTCCAGCCGGAGCCACAAAGCCCTTCAGGGTTGTGTTAGGAAGGGCATCTGGTGTAAAAACTCTGCCAAGCTGCTGAAAGTAGCTTTAGAACAGTCTAATCATAGAGAGCTGAATTTTCCTTTGTAACCTATACGTTCTGATGTCGTGGAGCAAATAATTAACCCCCCAAATAAACAGACTGTTAGTGGTAGGAACTGCATGAGCGAGGGGAAAAAATACAATGTTTCTGCTGCAAGGAAGCATTTTCACCACAATTATAATTATTTTTTGTTGTTGGAGGATCCTGGCTGCCTAGAAATTTACAATGCCAACCATGAATAATTCCCCATTTCATTCTCCAGCCCCTCTCATTCCCAGTCATCCCTCTGTCCACTGTCTAATGATGGCAACAAAAAAACAAAAAAAAAACTGCCCCAACAAAGAAAAAAAAAATTATGAGTCATGCAGAATTACTATTTATGCAGATGCTGGGTCCAAGACGAATGTCCCACCTGCTCTTCACCTGTTTAAGACTGAGACAATGCGCTCAAATAATGAGCTAAAATGTGAACGCGCAGGCCAGGAGTAACTGTATGTGACGAGAATGCAAACGAGTCAGATGCTAAAGTAAAATGCACAAGCATCCTGGCTTTTATTATTATAACAACACCAATCCAATAACCTCCTTCATGTTAGTATAGCCATTTACTTCTAGGCAAAATATATGCGAAATTAAATAGATGAGCATTCACTGAAAACATCTAAATGTAACATTTCTTGTTTTTGTTCTTCCGCTAGATGTAGAGAGACTATCTGGATGCACTTTGCTTTATTATAATAGGCTTCATTTGAACGAAATGATTATTGAGATGAAAAAGCCCATTTTTGAGCAAAAAAAAAAACACAAAAAAAAACAAGTTATTAATCCATTTATGCAATCATATTAACAGATCCATCAGCTACAACAAAAGCAAATTGTCACTGCTGGCTCCATTAACGCCCACCTAAGAGCACAGAAATGGTACAAGCCTGAGTAACGGCAAAATTATCATAACAATACCGACATAAACCGTTCCTCACAGTTGTCATACTTCTTTATGATTTGTATGTGTGAGGCCCCCTCTAGTATTTGTTGCTGGCAGTATCTTTGTTCATCTACATCACTCAGTCGGTGATGTTTATGCCACTCGTGCCCTGCAGGGCCCCTTCAGTCCTCCTGCTCCTTTTAGCTGCCACCAAACAGGTGAACCTGGATAGAAAAGGCCACGAGCCTGCGAGCGATGCCTGCAGGCTCCGCGCAGTCGTATTCGCTGGGTCCTCAGTACAATTCCCCAGCAGGAAAGAGGCCTCTGCAGGCACAGCAGAGGGACGCAGTCACGCCGTGAGTTATTAATTAGAGCGGTGAACTCCTGAACTCTCGGCTGGTATTATTTCGCTCATAACGGTCAAGCTGGGAGAAGTCATCAGTTAGGATGGGGAGGCAAGAAAGGAGCGACAACGAAGGATGACAGCGGACTCCCTGCTGTGAAGGTGTGTGCGCGTCTGCGTTTGTGTCTGTGAGTGTGCTGCGTGAGTGTGCACTGTATGTGCGCGCGCTCTCTTTTCAAACTGAGCCAGGTGGCTGTGAATGGAGGTCCAGGCTAAATGCAGTCATTGAAATAAAAAAAAACAAAAAAACAAATTCCTCCCATATTCTCTGTTTTTCAAATGTGAGAACTGGAGCAGCAGGAGCTGAGGTTTATCTGGCAATTCAGTGTTATTCTGTCATTTGGGTTTCATTACTTTTTGGACTTTCTGAATCCTTTCAATTAGTACACTGATAATGGATGTATAGATGTGAACTTACAGCTCCAGATTTTACAGCTCAGGAGGTGCTTTGTATTAACAGTATACAGGACGTTGATGCAGCCCCTCAGTTCATTCACTGTCAAACTGGCCCTACCTTAAGGCAACTTTTTACTGATTGGCTGCCCCTCTTAAACAAAAGTACAGCACGTGGGTGGTGCCAGAGCTCTGAACCTGAGATGACCATAGCTCCCGTCTGTACGATGTCTTACAGTGCCACGTGTTTGCAACTTTGGCCAAAAGTTGCCACCTTTTATAAAAGAACAAAAAGCATAGTAGGTTCTTTTTAATTGCTTTGAGAAAAATACTGCAACATGGCAACAAAATCATCAACTGGAAGAACGACCGAGACCCACAAAAGGTGAATGGAGTAAATCCCTACCTTGCTAGGTGCACTCAAGCTGGAGGCAGATGTCTTGGGAAGGAGGCCAAGACGCTGGAGGTATATCTGGAGATTTCTGCTGAGCTCTACCTCCACTGGTTTTACCCTTTGGTCCACTGGGTCCATCGCTTGAGCTGCTGGCCTGCAGGAGAAGGGAAAGGATTAAAAAAATGTTGAAATGAGTCATTTCAGAGAAGTACAGTCAGATAACGCCTCTTTGCAAAGACGTGCAAATGGATTGTTTTTCTTCCAAATGCAGTAATTATTATGACGCCATGTAAAAAATTTCATATTCAGCGCCAGAAAGACAGTGAAAAGGTCTGTTAACAAAACAAAAATTATGGTAAATGTGGTATCATTTTTGTTGTGAACTGTGATAGACTTACGATGGATAAAACAATCAGTTACATTTTTGATTCAAACATCCAGTGTGCACAAAAAAAGTGCTGGTCTAGACTAGACCCCTTCTAAATCTGTCAGTGCATCATTTCAGCGGAAAAGCCAGTAAATTTTTTATGAAATATGAAAGACATTCAGTAGCATAAAATCTCAGTGCAGCACAGATCTGTGTAAACCTCTTTCCTTCCCGCTGCTGGTTTCACAACAGTGTTAGTTCAGTTTAACTAGCCAACTAGTATTCAACCATGTGAGCCTGCAACAGACTAACGGCAAAGTGTTACTGCCCTTTAAAATAGTTAAATCCCTTCTTTCAGTCACTAAAGCATTGAGCCAGCAATGAGCAGACTAAACAAACATCTGACCTGCTGTCAGTGTTGTAGACAGGCCCGTTCTTCTGTGGTCTGTAGGGAATCCTTCTCAGTTTGGATAACTCCTTGGACAGAACCTGCTGGGTGGATATTCATCTTCCCAGGTCAAACCTACAGAGAGAAAGATGGAGACTCTTCAGAACGACCTGAGAACACAATCAGGAAATATTGCCAGTATTGCCCAGGTGCACATCCACTGTACACCTGTAAGCCTCAAATGAAAAGAAAAATCTTAATTAAACGGAACTGGAATACAGAAAAAGTGGGTTATGTGCATGAACAAAGTCTAGCTGATACGTGGTGAGTACGGGCTAGAAAGGCGGAGAAGAAATTGCTAAGCATGCAGTAATTTCCCTAAACTCATTAGGTCACTCATTAGCAGAGGAGACGAGAAAACAGCGGGGTGTCCTTGGAGACTCCGGTGAGAGGCTGACTGATTCAGTGACTAAGCAGAAACCATTTCTCCTCTCTCGCTCTCCTGCCATACTTCAGTTGTATAATGTGACGAGCTACTTGGGAATTTCTTTTACACATATTTACTTAAACGCATGATTAAATACTTACACCACCGCCGTGACAAAAAAAGTGAGGTCAAGGGTAAACCCAGAATGTCTGAACATAACCGTGACAACAGTAAATGAATGATAGTGAACCAAATAAGCCAATAAAAACTCCTAGTCAGGACTTATTTAGTTAATGTGTTTTAAAACCTTTAAATTAAAACAGCACCTTTTCTAACAGCGAAATGAAGCTGGTTTTGGAATGACCAAATCCATAATCCCGAGCATATTTGCACTGCAGAAAATGTGCACGAGCATGTCAGCTGGTGCCCACGAGTCACCGATGATGTGAAGCATAAAGGGGAAAAAAAGAGAAACACAAACCTGGTGTCCTGTGACTTTATCACATTTATTAATACAAGTTAGATTCATTCTTTCGCAACATTGTTTTTGCAAGCTAGCATTATCACTCAAATTTAACAGCCAAATGGTGAGTAATGCCATCTCTGCAATAATGCCGCTGAGCGATGACTGTACCTAATGAAAGAAAATGATTCTGATTTGCGTTGTTCATTTGATTTGATTAAAGGGACTCATATCAGCTGTTCTCCCAGTGCACACGGACAAAAATAGGAAAGTTTGTTTTGTTTGTACATGTTTTATCCCAAGTGAAACATAAAAAGGTTGTAAACGTAAACAGCTACTCTTTTGCTTGTCACCTGGTTCGTAGTGCGGTTTTTATCTAATTGTGTGTCCTCATATCCAAAACTTGCCCAGGCTGGCTCTGAAAGAAGCAACAGAACCAACTAGAAAGGCCTTCAGTAGAGTGCATCCCTCGCCCACTCCAAAAATATGATTTTATATTTATTATTTTTAAATGAAAACATGAACATATGACCTGCATATGTGATTTTTTTTTTTTAATGTAGGGTTTGTAATTTTAAATTAAAGTAAATCATATGTTCTTGGCTTAGAGTCATATTACTAACAGGCAAACAAACAGCAGTGAAAACAGAACCTCTCTCCACCTACAGAAGGATGAGCTAATTAATGCGCACACACAAAAAAATGGTATATACAGTTTATTAGCAAAGTGTACACGGCTGCATCATTACAGCCACCTGAAGGTTTTTCATGTTTGCTTTACTACAAGCGCGCCACAAATGTGCTGCATGAGGTGGCACACAGCACGCTCTAAAAGAGCCATTTTAACATCATCTGTACGCATGTAGAATTTACAGGCTAGCACAGTCGCTTGTACACACAGTTTACAGCTATGGCGCTGCACATCATCATCGCCATCATCATCACCGTCACCACAGAGATCATTCCTGATGATATGGCCCAAATATCTGACTTTAATAAACACATTAAACAGAATTAGGGGGAATTTTGCTTCTGATCCCTCCCGGTTGGAGACGATGTATAGTGCTTTTCCAGCACTCGACACTACATTAACGCAACTCTTTACTCTTTGCATACAGCCCTTTATCGACGACACCCACGCACACTCATGCACTAATGGATACATCTGGTTCATTTTGGGGTTTATTATCTTGGCCAAGGACTCTTCAATACGCAGAAGGCAGGAGAGGGGAGTCAACCCACTGCTCTATCCCATACTGGACAAACCCAAGCCATCTCCTGCTCCTAACTTTAAGTCATTAAATGCAACCCTACTCTAAAGGTGGCTACACAGTGTGCGATCCGGGGCTGTACTAGATGGAAGATGACAGATGTGAAAGAACTCTGTATTTGCTTTCATTCTGGCTCCAAAACAGGAACAAAGATCTGAGAGTATCAGGAATTCTGGACGAGCATTTTTCATTGACTAACCAATCAATAGGAATGCAGCATGAAAGAGCACACTAATTAACTCGATATGGGCAAACAAACAGCTGAGGAATTAGAGCCGCATGCTTCAGCATCATACAGCCTATGTGTATGAAATCTGTCCCATTAAACCCGTGTTGCACAGTGTGACTTACATTGAAGTTGTAGGACAGATGAAATTTGCAGGCAACTTGAAGGAAACTGGATTAAGAACCAGGTACAGCAGGAGTCACATACACCGATGTGCTCTGAAGGCAATCTTTTCTACAGCTCGCGCCATGAGAGAACAGTCTCTCACGCCATCAATCAAAGTGCAGCGCGGCACCAGTTGGAGAGCACTTATGTGCCGCCGTGTGCTGCATCCCACGTGTCACATGATGCAGCGCGGTGTGACACACATTCACACAACCAACAGTGATATATGATAATACAGGCAGAGCTCAACCTAGTGGCAGCATTAACCAGCCAGCTGAGCCAGCAGCACAAACTTTGGGCTGCTTTGACTTTCTATGTGAAAGGGCCTTTAGGAAGGCTTTCCATATAAAGCTCGACTCTCGGGGGATTCAAACACACAACCTTTGAATTTCATCTTAAGTGCCTAGAAGTCCAATGCGGCATCCGTTTTGGCCACAGAGCCTGCTGGAAAAAGCTTCAACGTGATTTTAAAACCATCATCTCAGTCGAGGTCAGCAGGTCAAGAAAGAAATCTAGTTATCCAGAACTTCACATGGTGGTTTTGACGCACTTCACTGCCCCTAGTGCTTTTTTTGTTTGTGTGTTTCTTATCAATACTGATCATTTAAGTGTTTCCATGAGACTGATGAGTTTCTCCAACTTCTCTGGTGTTTGATTGTGTATCAGCTGTCATTTGTTATTTATGCATAAGCTATTTGTATCTGCTGTTTAAACAGGTGTTCAAGAGGAAGCACTAATGAGTAGTTTGGGCATTTTGTGGCATTTTTCCTCTAGGTAATAGTTTTATTACCTAGTTGTCAACCTGCCCCTGCAGAAATGTCAGTCAGACATTCCTGCAGATTTACTGGACATGTCAAAAAAAAAAAAAATGTTCTGCATTACAGCAAGTGTACAAAAGGACAAGCCTGATGAGCTACTTGGGCATTCACGTCTGCTTCTTATACTTAACATGCATCCAAACACAGTTTTTTTTTTTTTGGCAACTGAACAGAGGAGCAGGCGCCAACACCAGATGGGGTAGCGGAACAAAATGTTACTGGAAATATGGCCGCGCTGCGCAGAGCACAACACGAACGGAGGCATTCGGCAGATGAGCGATGAACGCTGCTGAAAGATTCCAGTAATACAGACTGTGGCTCCAGATGTGATGCCACAAGACGCGGGTCCACCACAGAGGACGAGCACTCGAAATGAGAAGGAAAACATCATCCCTGTCAGTTTCAGAGGCAAAAAAGAAACACCACAGTCTGAGCTGAGGGACGTGAAAACTGAGGCAACTATTGATAAATCACCAACAGAAACTGCTGGAAAGGTTAAAACAAACACGAACTATGACAGCAAAGAGCAGCTGAGAAAAATGCAGCTTTGAATCCTGACAGCAACAATCTGATTGGCAGTGTAGAGAAGTCAGACTAGGTGAAGTCAAAGTCGGCAGGGACACAGACCTGCAGATTAGAACTGCATCAGCTCAAACAGTTCAAAGCTACCAACGTGGTGAGGAGCGCTGCCTAACAAAACGTCCTGCTGAATATCAGTGTTTTATGGCTTTACTAAGCGATCCCCATCCTGAATGGTTAATGTCATACACTGTCCCACTGCTTCCATCTGAATGTGTGTCATGCAAAATAACTGTAGGTGTGAATTAGCTCCAAACTACAGTAACCTCACTAAAACGGGATTTATTTATGAATAAATAAAGGCAGCCTTTCTAGGCTCATCAAAAGAAGCATTTCAATCATTCACCTGAACAAGAACTGAACAAAAAGGATTACAAGGTTATACAATCTGACAGCAGTAATATGAGTTACAGAGTTTAGAGTTTTATAACAAAATGCAAAATGGACATCAGAAGTTAAGACTTGGCTACAAAATGATATATGATATATATATAAATGTGATAATTCTCTCGAGGATAATCATAATGAGTGATTCCTCTCACTTTGGCTCTGTTGATTATAGTTGCTTTAATTTGCCATCTCAACAGAAGAACCACGTCTAATAATGATAACACTTCAAACATTTTAAGATCATCAGAATCACTCAGAGTGTAGCCACCCAGTTCGGGAAAACAAGACATCCTCCGCTTATTGCTGTTACAATAAAAGCCGCTTCACACGCTCTTCACATCCTGTTTTGGCTCCATCCTGTTTTTGTCTGCTTTTCTGATATAAAATTCATATACTATTACCATACTATTATTTTTTGGTAGTACTGGTAGTAAAAGTCACACTATCAACAGAGTACATGTTATCATAAAATGTTACTTCAACTTCAAGTTTCTCTTAATAAATGTTTGCATTTATGAAAAACACACAAAGTGAGTGCACCGCAGTAAAAGAAATTCACCTGAACAGTAAAATAAAGGAAGAGCCTTGTGCAGGTTTCAGGTGTGCAGTGGGCAGCGCTCCGGCAGAGTTTTCAGTGAATCTCTAATAGGATTTTAACTTGAAATGCCCATTTGTAATATCCGTGGTCTACAACACTTTAGCTCTGCAAGACGGATCAAAGAACAATCAGAGTGTTGTAGTAAAAGTGGAAAGAGCTGCCGGCAGTAATCTCATTCCACTGCCACGATCTCATACACTCTCTAGTTAACCAACAACAGCCCAGTTTTTTACATCTGAATTTACACTTCTGCCCGTATCATTTGCAAATGCAATTAAACGAGCGCTGCTCATTTCAGGACATTTCAGCGTCGAGAAACCTCCTTTAGACCCCCACAAAATGAATTACAGCCCCAACTGCCACGAATCCGGCACAAGCCTCTCTTTAACAGCTGCACAGCGTGTCAGGCCAGCTTTTGCCATCAAAGAGACATAAAACTGAGCCTTTAATGGCAGCCACGGTGGCTGAGAAAACGGGCGTTAGCGGCGGGTGAACAGACGGCATCTGACACGACAGGTTAATAAACGCTGGAGCCCCTGCCAGGATATTCAGAGTGACTCCACGCTTCTCACAGACTTAACCGACCACAGAAAAGCGGACAGGAGGTTGTCGGCCAGTTGAAGTATAAGGTGAAGGGCTGTCAGAGTTTGAAGCTTTCACAACTAAATAAATGAGACTGCAACCCAGAAAAGGAATAAGACTGAATTTAAAATGTGATCATGTACCTGGAAGGTTTAAGGTCAAAGGAAGTCATAAGAATATAGGTTGCTACATGCTGTACAGATTGTAAAGCCCCTTGAGGGAACTTTGATATGGGAAATGTAAATAAAAACTAACTTGGTATCAAGGCTGTATCTGGTCCCCTTATTCATAATCTTTAGGAAGAGCAAGACCTAGATTTCCAGAAATACAGGCAGATTAATGAGGTCAGAGGTCAGTATAGTAAAAGAGTTTTGGAAATGCTCCAGTTTACTTTGCATTTTCTTTTCTCTTTTTTTCCCCCAACCAACAATTTTCTGTTCTACTTCTTCCACGGTTGCTAAATTATGCCTGTGCGCTTGACAAATACCAACGGCCATATTCACTAAGAGCCATACTAATTACAACCGTGGGCAAAAACACTGCAGCCTTCCACCAGTTTAGAGCTTGATTTATCAACCGTATTTATGCAAATTTAATTTCCACAACCTGAAGTCCAATTACAATCACTGCAGCCCTAAAAAAAAAAAAGCAGACAGCAAAGTGAGAAACTTTTTGGATCATCAGGTAAAAAGTCGTGACAAGTTTGGCCCAGCAAATCCCCGCACTTTAACAACAGCGACAACTTTATCAACAACAGATGGTGTCAAGAGTCTGCAAAACTAGCAACACAGCTACTGTCTCTATATTTTTCTGTAAATTACAAAAGAATCACATATATTCAGACTTTGGATACAGAAAACCTTTGATGGCAACCAGTTTCTGTGACAGATGCTGAGCTATGTGAAGCTATATGAACGTTTAGCGCTTTTCTGCTCTACACAATCGCACTGTGATGAATGCATCAGGAGCAACTTGGGGGTTCGATATCTTGCCCAAGGACACTTTGGCATGCAGACTGGAGCAGCCAGGAAATCAAACCACCAACCTTATAATTACTAGATGACTCTCTAGAAGCTCTCTCTCCAGAGCCACAGTCGCCTCAATAGAATACAACACAACAAACATACAAAAAAGCAGTGAGATGCAAAGTCTGGAGTCACTGCTGTGCAAAAGTTCCTTTAACTAAGATCACACAGAAGGGACGGGAACTCTTTGCATGACTTACAGTTAACTGATCCTTCCATATGTAACTGTAGCAAATAAGAAATCAGAGGACAACCAATACTAATAATAAATGCAACAGTTATGTACTGTTTAGGCTCTCAAAGGTGGTGCAGAAAGGTTTGTGTGTTTTTGATGTTGTGTGGAAACTGAAGAGGACCATTCTTGCTGTGGGCGAACAGCAGCTGTGACCCTGACGAGGTGGTTTTTCAAATGACTTCACATCTGCAGGGCCTTTAGTGAGCAGTCAGAGTGGAAGGGGGGGGGGGGTCCAGTGTGTGTGTGTGTGTGTGTGTGTGTGTGGGTGGATAAAGGGGGAGAATTGCAGTAACAACTCTGTGGACGATGCAAACCATTTAAAAAAAGAGCGAGGCAAATGTACTCAGTGCTAAAGGTTAAACCTTAAGTCTTATTTTTGTGGTTATTACATTACCCCTGTTGACAATAAGAACACTGTACTTGAGAAATTTATTGTCACTATATGCGCATATACTGAAATTAGCCTCACTTAGAAGAGAAAACACGCACAAACTCTGCAGCTGTGGGATTATAACCTAAACCAGTGAAGTGGAATTTAAAATATGTGATTTATGGCCTAAACGGTTGGGTTGGTGATGGATGAGTTAATAACATGATCCATTTATTGTTTAAGTTATTTATAAAACATAATTAACATCTTTTTTTTTTCTGCCTGTCTTGGACTTCTATGTAAAAAAAAAAAAAAAGTACTGAGACATTACTGTTGGAATCTGTAATTTGGCTTAGAATTTTCAATTATACAACAGTTTTAAATGTTTAACCAATAGGAATCTGAAGTTATCAATTATAAAGAGAACCATCAGTTGTAGCCTTAACGTGCACATGGCTTATGGACACATACCGTTGTCTTGGCTCTGGCAGAGGGTCTGAGGTTTCTAAAAACAACCGTTGTCACTCACTGTACGGTGGCCTCAGTAAGCCATCTTCGGATTGCTTACAAAAGGTTCAAAATGCAGCTGCAAGCCCACTTACTGTACTAAGTGACACCTTTTTTTTTTTTTGTCTTTGCATTGGCTCCCCATAAAGTTCAGACTTCAGTTTAAGATCTTGGCGATCACTTTCAGACTCCTGCATGGTCAAACACATGTTCAGATTAGCAAAATCTTGCATCCATATTAAAAAAAGAAGAAAAAAAACTTTGCACAAAAAAAAAGGAAATTTGTGTTTGGTAAATTATTTCTTTGTTGTAAAAATGCTTCTTGACATTAAACCTTATACCGCTGGAAAGCCTCTTTATTTCCCTTTAATGGAGCCACATTTGTAAGGAAAATGCATTTGTGGGTTGAGCAGCAGAGTTGAGTATGAGGGCAGCACCCATGAAAAACTTGCCCAATCTTCTCTGCCAGTGCCAAACAGCTTATTCTGCTGTTGACTATTGTTTGGTGGTGTTTAATCGGTTGGATGATTGAAGAAACAATTCATTTAACAAACAGGGGCCTGAGTAGCATGTGGAAGAACCGTACGCAGCCACAAGAGCCTGGTACCTCTTTCCTCATGCTGGTCACACACTGCTGTGGGATGGTATCCTGCTCTTCAAACTGCATATGTCAGCCAGTGTGGTTGTGTTGGTCACTCTGGACAGCACGCCCAAGCAGATCCCACAAGTGTTCAGTGGGGTTGCAGTCAGGACTGCAGGCGAGCCGTTCCATCCTCTCCACTCCCAAATTCTGGAAGTAGTCGCTGCTAATCCTTCGCTCTGTGCGGGTGACCGTTGTCAGCTTGGAGGACAGAGTTCGGTCCGAGACCGTGGAGATATGGGATTGCCACTGGTTGCAGAATCTCATCTCGATAGCTCTCTGCATTGAGATTGTCAGCATTTGGGGTGCTGGGCAAAAACAAATGTTCTTACTTTTTTATAGCATGCAGGTCATTGAGGTCTTCTGGCCAAAACCTGCTGGAGCAGAGAGTGTGTGCTCGAGGTTGTGGCTCCTAAACTATGAAATGCACCACCATTACATCTGACATCTGTGGGCTCGATTGAAACTCAAGAGTTATTTATATAGCCTTGCTTTTAACTAGTGAATATTATTGTTGTGTTTTAATATTTGTTATTTTTCTTGATTGTTGTTTTGAAGCAATTTGCGATCCTTATCTACAAAGGTAATATATAAATAATTTTTACTTACGGTTCCTGTGCACTCTTTTATAAATGAGACTCCCTGTCACTCCCTGCTGGAAAGCACCAAGCTCAGCACAGCAGGGAGTGACGAGTGATCATAATAAGTTTACCCTGCAAACAGATTAAAAAACTGCAGGTGAAAACGGTGATGACGATAGGGCTCGTTAAACTTAACATCAAGTCATCTGTAAAGAGTGGCTCAAATTATCTGGATAAAATGTTTACAGTTTACAACATGTTCAATCAGCTGGTTGCTAGCCCCCAAATTTACTGTCTTACTCTAAAAAGATGTCATATGCTACCACAGTGCATATGAGTGAAGGACAAGACGCTTCGAATTTAACCATTAGCTGCTTCTACTTAGAATAAATATTTTTCTTCCACATTTTGAAGCTGCAGCCAAAACACCATCAGCATAGCTTAGCTCGGCCTATCATGAAGACCGGAAACAAGACTGGACCGACCCAGTGACATCACCCTTACCATGTGAAAAATCACTCTGCAAGGGAACGAGCATATTTCCCAAAATGTCCAGTTATTGCTCTAACTCTGGACTCTCCTGTCCACATGTGTTTTTGTGAACCAGGCTGCTGGACATAGTTCCCATATCTGTGTTTATAACAAGAAAAGGAAAAGGACAGAGTAAACTCTGTTATCTTTTTAGTGGACTAGCAGAGCCTGAAATGCAGATGCTTTAGTGTCTTTAGAGTTTTGTCCTCCCTAATGGCTTCTGCAGACAGCCGGGCCCAAACATCTCATTTGCATAATTCATTTCACTTCAGAGCGCCTGACAAATGCCTCCAAACTTGTCGCCTCTGTGAAATCGGAATATTTTTCTAGCTCTCCCGCTGAGCGCCGATTCGGAGAATTAAACCAGAGGACTCTCTTTTTTTTTTTTTTTTTGTTCCCTTTTATTTTTTGGAGAGGGGTGGGTAGAAGGAAGGGAGGAAATGCACTAAATCAAGCTCAAAAGAAAGATGGTAAAATAAAAACAAGAGATAAAAACTCCTCCCAAAAGAAATGCACTTATTTGAAATCATTCCCTCTTGAGTGGTTGCAGGGACAAAAAGGCTGGCCTCTTTCTTTTTTTGTTGTTTTCCTGCGTACATGAGGTCCTGTCATTCAAAGAAAAGCTGCATGATGAAAGGGAATGAAATCCAGCCCAGTGGGATGTTACGCAGGTCTCTGCCTCCATCTCGTGGTATAGCACACTCACAGCAGCTTATTACAGCAGGAAAGGTGACAACTGATCCATCTGTTCATTTCCAGACAGGCTGATTAAACCATAAAGTCAAATAAATATTCATGTCATGATGCTCACTCAAGTTGTTGCTTCTTTCCTTCCGAGTTCAGTCATTTGTGGGATAAAGACCTATTTTGATGTATTACTTTCAGTATGTACGTAGTGGCATGCAACAGTGAACTGCAGCAGGAAGTGAAACACTTTATAACTGCTCCAGTTAATCTCCTCATATCTGTGAGCCATTCATTACAAACTCAGCCAAACTTTGTTCAAACCCACTAAATGCTATTCTAAGCTCTGACAGAAGGTAGTGAAAATAAGAGTGGAATAAATTATTTTCTGAATCTCAAAGCTATATTTGACATTTAATTAAAGGAAAATAAATCATTAAAAATATTCAAACATCATTTTAAGTAAACCAGAACTACTCTCTTCTCTCTCAGCACCAACCAATTTTTTTTGGTCACGGTATTTTTATTTTATTTTTATTTTTTTTTAAAGAAATTTTAAAAATAAATATTAAAAATATTCTAAAGATAATTTCCACTTTAGTTTCTTTCACATGTTAAATTAAAAGAAAAACATTGCGTTAGAATATGTTCTCCGGTGAGCTGTCGTTATGAATACAAAACTCATCAGACACATAAATTCTACTCTTCCATATGCAGCAATGATTACAACTGGAATTGTGGGAATTGCATGAAGATAAAACTAGCATCCTATTGTAGGCAGCGACATATCTTCTTTTCCCCCAATAAATTTAGATCTTCTGCAGCAGCTCTTCTCCTCAAAAATGTCCCTGCTTCATGATCAGTGGTTCAAAAAACACTCGAGTTGAATGTTCTGAGCTACATGTTCTGCCTATTTGTGTGTACAGTACATTCACCTTGTTGTGTGTTTCAAATATGTAGGACCGCTTTTTTGCATTTGTGCAATATTTCTAAAATTAGAAACATCCTTTCTCAGACTGATGCTGGAAAGCTAATCCATGCATTTATTACTTCTAGGCTGGACTACTGTAATTCATTATTATCAGGCTGTCCTAAAAGCTCCCTGAAAAGCCTTCAGCTGATCCAAAATGCTGCAGCTAGAGTACTGACAGGGACTAGAAAGAGAGAGCAGATTTCTCCCATATTGGCTTCTCTTCATTGGCTCCCTGTTAAATCTAGAGTAGAATTTAAAATCCTTCTCCTAACATACAAGGTCTTGAATAATCAGGCCCCATCTTATCTCAAAGACCTCATAGTATCATATCACCCCAATAGAGCACTTTGCTCTCAGACTGCTGGCTTACTTGTGTTTCCTAGGATACTTAAGAGTAGAATGGGAGGCAGAGCCTTCAGCTTTCAGGCCCCTCTTCTGTGGAACCAGCTCCCAGCTTGGATTCAGGAGACAGACACCCTCTCTATTTTTAAGATTAGGCTTAAAACTTTCCTTTATGGTCAAGCTTATAGTTAGGGCTGGATCAGGTGACCCTGAACCACCCCTTAGTTATGCTGCTATAGGTCTAGGCTGCTGGGGGGGGGGGTCATTTTCATTCACCTTATTTACTTTGTTTACACTCCACTCTGTATTTAATCATTATTATTAATCTCTGGCTCTCTTCCACAGCATGTCTCTTGTCCTGTCTCTCTCCCCTCAGCCCCAACCCCTTGCAGCAGATGACTGCCCCTCCCTGAGCCTGGTTCTGGTTTCTTCTTGTTAAAAGGGAGTTTTTTCTTCCCACTGTTGCCAAATGCTTGCTCATAGTGGGTCATTTTGACTGTTGGGTTTTCTCTGTAATTTTTGTAAGGTCTTTACCTACAGTCTAAAGTGCCCCGAGGTTTTATATAAATAAAACTGAATTGAACTGAAATTGTTTGAAGGGCTTCAATAATTATTTCCTTATTTGCCTGTTCTTCAATCTTCTCCAAGTACTAAACACTAACTCTGTTATACAAATTATACACTGTAACAGCATGTCTCTGCTGCTAATAAACATCTCTGACTTATCTATACTGCAGACTGACACTGAATTTCTGACATTTCTGCTTTAGTGACAGCCACCTACAGAGACTCCAACAGAAAATACAATTGAAACAACTGTAAGCGTGACTGACAGCTAATATCTGGGACATGCATAAACAACACCAACCTGCCACTTAGGAGAAAAATCCTGTTTAATTCAGCTCGCAAAACTCAAAAGAGTCCAGCATAGAGCAGCCCAGTCAGTGTGGTCTGACGTCTGTGGAGAAAAGTTTTGTTTTGATCCATGGTCTACAAGCACAGAAAACTGCTTCTTTTTTTTTTTTAACTGGTGAAGATTTTTCTTATGTGTGCCTTTTTGTCTGCTGTGATGCAGACTGCTGTCCCCAGTTTGCTGATTATTTTTGTTCGTGTTGGTTCCTTTTGTTCTTGTTTCGTTCTCTTCTCCTTTCTAGCTTGTGTTTCCTTAATGGTGCCACATCAGTGTGACTCTAAAGTTTGACTCTTAAACAGCACTTGAGGATTTTCAGTTTTCTTCCAGTGCAGAAATCAGGTCCAGCACAGCAGCGATCAGACTGGAGTCCAGTCTTCTTCAGCTCCACCATTAAAACTGCTATCATCATGTTTGTCACCAGGACAGGCCTCAGTGTGAAGATCTGTCCACACTGAGAATAGCTGTGGATGATTTTTTTTCCTTTTCTTCATCCCAGAAGTTTTTAATACAGTTCATGCAGTAACTGTGTCACCTGAAGCTTCAGCACTTTCAGACTGATCAAAGGAGCTGAATTTCCCATCAGTCCTTCTCCTCACTGCACCATCTCTCCTCAATTGATGGTGATTATCTGAAAGTCTCACTTCACAGAAGCAAGTTTGTGCACAGTTTTAAACAATGCTCATTTCACTTCCTCTCTCCTTACTTGCTAATATGCTCTGAATGAGCCTTATGTTCAAAACATCTGTGCAGGGCAGAAAACAAATAGCTTTGCTGGAGAGCAAGAAGAAGAGGAGGAAGGAGTTTGCACTCATTTCAGAGAGAGGAGTGCTTTAAAGTGACTGCATGAGAGAAGAATAACCCTGAGTAAAATCCATCCTTATGGACTTTTCTTTTGAAAAGAAAAAAAACATCTGATTTGAGGATGCTGGTTTCTGCTTGGATTTAATGTAATGGTTAGCATATTCGCCTGGCATGTGAAAGATCCCTGTCTCGAGACTGGGAGGAAACAAAGCCCCGAGGAGGGAAGGGCACGAGAAGTGGGCTGCTGGAACAAGGATGCAGCACAAGTGGACACAAGTGGAACTGTTGCCACCCCAGTGAAAGGGGTTACATCAAGACAATGTGGGACCTTTGGATTCTTCGACACCCAACATCTAGACCAGGGATCCTCAAATCCAGGCCTCGAGGGCTGGTGTCCTGCAGCTTTTAGATGTGTCCCTGATCCAACACACCTGCATCAAATATAGAAGTCATTAGCAGGACTCTGGAGAACTTGACTGCATACTGAGGAGGTAATTCAGCCATTTGATTCAGCAGGACACCGGACCTCGAGGCCTGGAGTTGAGGATCCCTGATCTAGACTAACATCAAAACAGATAGAAGCGCAGTGTTTCAACATAAACCAGATATTCTCCACTGAACCATCCAAGGTGCACTCACTGTGGTAGGGGACCAGTATGACCACAGCACCCCCCACCAAGACTGGGGATGGAGCAATACTGGAAGAGCATATGGGAGAAGGATACAACACATAACAAGAACGCTCAGTGGCTAGTGGCTAACCAAGTGGCTGGAATAGTATGCAGGAACATCTGTGTTTAGTATGGCATGGAAGTCCCGAGGTCAAAATGGGATACGCTTCCATGGGTGAGAATGGCCGAGCTAAGATCCCGTGGGACCTCCAGATACACACGGACAAACTGGTGATGGCTAACCGACCGGACACACTTGTGGTGGACAAGCAGAGTAGGAAGGCCATAATCATAGATGCAGCAATACCAAACAACAGTAACATCAAGAAGAAGGAACACGAGAAACTCGATAAATATCAAGTACTGAGAGAAGAGCTAGAGAGGATGTGGAAGGTGAAGGTAACAGTGGTGCAGTGACACCCCCCCCCCCAACTGAGAGAGTGGCTCCAGCAGATTCCAGGAACAACATCAGAGATCTACTGCCCGGGCATGACAAGTTTTGTATTTAAAACAAGCAGAACAAAAAAGTCCTACCATTCAAAGTTTCAGCCAGTGGACATAATAATGACAAACCACTACTGAGAAACTATTCTCCATTTTCAATGTGCATTCTAGTGCTTTGAGTCCTTCTTGTAAGGACAAGCTGCTCTGGCGTAATTAAAATTGGGGGAAACTGCCAACTCCCATAAAAGGATACTTTAAGCACTGAACATAATGACTTACTGTACGGAACAAATGTTGTTTTCTTTTATGACAAGGTTAAGCACACTTATTCTAACTTGGTGTGGAAAATCATCCCAAATCAGCTCAACATTATTTCTTAACAATAGTTGCAGATATGCATATAATTTGCACGTGAGCATGATTTGTAAAGAGACCCAGTTTAACTCTGGTGAGTCACTTTGTGTGTGCACATGTCCTGTACAAGCATACATGTGGGCTAATAGAAGCAGTCCGTGCGTGCATGTGTTTACCTCTGTTGGACAGCTTCTCCAGCAGCATCCTGAAGTGTTGCACTACAGATGGAGAAACATCGTAGGTGTAAATCTCCTTCACTGGAACAGAGTGACACCTCCCAAACATACCATCTGTCAACACATAAGCAGACACATCAGCGGAGAAGCTAACTCATGTTTCTATTTTGCATGTCACACTTGGGTCACTGAAAGGAACAGTTTCTTTCAAAGGAAACTACTCTGACTTCCCTTGTTTAAAATCATATATACACACTTTTACAGCTGTGGGTGTTTATATTAAATATGTTCAAAATTTCAGATATTGAGATTAGTGTTTGTGCAAGTAATTCCAGTGAGTCAAAGCCAATCATAAGCAATCCGCCTTAAAGAGAGGTTAGCATTACAAGGCTGGGTGCTGACTGGTTGGGAGTGCACCAAGGCCCAATTTTTGATAAATAAATGTTATTTTTAACTGTAAATCAAGCAAAGCTACTCTAGTAGTTCAAAATATGACGCTGAAAATGAGCATTAAAGTTCTCCTTTAAGACCTAAATAAAACGAGGAGTGAAAAATTTGTGTGTTCATGCAGTGGGGGCCAATAAAAAGAGCGAGTAAAGGTCAAGTAAAAATGGCAATTCCTCTAAAACGACCTGTTTAAGGTTGCAGAAAGTAGCCCTGTTCTACATTTACACTAACATTTTTTGTTGTCAAATTGTTGCACTAAATGAATTTGAAGGGAAATGTTGTAATAAGAGGAATTGCTTATCCTGCACTGACATATTATCAGTAAACTTAGGCATACAAAGTCACAGGATTAACAGCAAAATGCTAACCCTGACCATCTCTTGTAAGGAGGTCACATTGGAGAGCAGATCTCAGCTAATCTTTGCAGGTTCCTGTTTTTGTTTTCTGGTTTAAAGCGAAATTTCCTCTGGCTGATGTTAGACATCTGCATTACTGTGCAGTGCAGTAACACAAACTGGCAATCACTAACAAATTATAAATGGGTCCTTAAATGTCAGTTTGTAAGCCACAAACTTGGGCAAACAGTGCTGCAGGCAAAGTAAATCTCTGCTGCCAATTTATTGTGAAGGGTGATATTTTACAGAAGGTGTTGCCTGGCACGGAAGCAGGACTTTATTACAAAATAACGCAAAGGTTTCTCTGCACATTCACACAATATTGACCAAGATATCTTTAGGAAACCTAATGAAATACATTTAACTATAATAATAAGAATCAGAAAAGCACTAATTAACTACGCATACATATAACAAAATATTGTACTGTGCCAGGATTTGCAGAATCACTTATACTGCTATTCTTTAGCACAATCTGCATCAATTTTAGGCGTATTTTCCACAGCCGAAGCCCAACAATGAACTGATAGCAAACCAGGCACTGCATCTCCTTTATCCATATGCTCATTTTATTGCTTTTATTGTGAAACACAGCTCCCATGACCTGTTGTGACTTTCGCTCACTCATGCTTCCTTCCAAAAAGCCACACAGTGGGCCGTGTTAATGTGAGCTGAAGGAAAGACGCTGACTCAGAAAAGGAAACCGTGGGTTGAGAAAGCGTCTAAAAAGATGAGTGAAAGTACAAAAAATATCTTCTAGCAGTCAGTGCACTAGCACACTTACAGTAATAACCACTAATGTCAAATATGATGTAAGGAAATTTGATTCATTCTGTTTTGATGTATAAAAAAAGATCCTTTTGCAGTTTGTAATTCCCAGAGTTTGTTTTCCTGCCCTCCCCCTCCACTCGTCCTCTTTAAGCCCTCAGTGTTCCTCAGTTCCCGATCAGTAACCCTCTCATGCCGTTTGCTCCGTGTGAAACCCCGGCTCCTGCTTTGGCTTATTTTGTATTCTGCGTTTGGCACGTCTTCAGTATCAAAGCCGCCATCTTCAGTTCGCATTTCTGTCTCACGAGTCCTGCATTTTGGGTCCACAACTTGCCTGCCGCGCAGCGATTCATGACAGAGCAGCTTTGACTGATGTATAAGCTGAGAAATCACCGCTGCATTACATCCTCCCGGCAAAGCTAAGACACCAACAACACATTGTTCCAGTGATACACTTCTAATCAGCTTTCTCCTCACACGGCAAAGTGCCATGGATTACCCTGTTACGTTTAGAGTTCTGATTTTGATTGGATTTTTTTTTTTTTATCCAAAACCTAAATGATCATTTTAGTTTAGTAACAGTGAGAACGTAGCTGGTTTGGGAGAGTTGGGGAATTTTGGGATAGAAAAGTAGCTTGTCCTCAAGTTTTAATAAAGATCGCTGTTTCAGTTTAAATTTAATAAACACATCCTGTCACTAAACATTTTACAGCACAAGCTGTCAGATATATTAAAGACGTTTCCAGATTATGTCAGATGCTGTCTGGGGGATGAGGTTAAATGGCCATATGGGGGACACTAAATGGAAATTTCTGAAATGATTCTAGTTCTGGTTTTCTAACTGTACTTAGAGCAAATTCTCATGATTCAAGAGGTTGAGACATTTGCTACACCTTAAAATACTACAAATGTCATTAAAAACAAGAAATATGTATATAGGCGTACAGTTTGTTTTTTTTTATAAGGTGCCTTTTGCTGCCACCGCCTATCTGCATGCATGATATGTGTGAGAGTGTGAATGTTGCATAATAAAACTATTACATGGTAATTCAGGTCTCCTCTATAAATACTCCCTGCATCAATCCGCTCGTTTCAATCAAACTGGAAGCAGTATTTAACAGGCAGCTAAGGATGGCCAGCGCCTCGGATGCACTGCTGTAATTACTCAAAAATGTCTCACTGGATGCATATTCTTCTTAGAAATCAGCCTGAAGAGTGAGATGTAATGAGAGTGTATCTGGAAGAGAGGAAAGGAGAGATATTTGGTGACTGTAACCCTGCAAACTAACAAACCTTAAGATTCCACACACGGCAATTATGTGGAAAACACTGATAAATGCTGCCACACGATGACAGTTTTAAGCAGCTTTGAACTTCCTGAAGTGGACTCCATTGCAGCATCGTTTACTTCTTTTCGTGAATTTTTGAATTCGCATCTTGCAGCTGTGCGTCATTAGAAAGTTACAAGCTTCCATTTTTCAAGAAATTTCATCAGTGAAAATTAAACCAATCCAGAGCTACAGGATCATGACCAAAAATTAAAAAATAGGTACAGTAATTAAACATCAGGTGATATTATTATCAAGACGCAGATGAGGCTGTTAGGCTAAGTTAAGTTACCTGTAAAATTCCAATTTTTAAGCTACCGGAAAACTCAAACAGCATTTGAAGGGATCGGAAAATCCTTGATTTTCACTCTTTAAAAACAGTGTCTGTACATTTGTTACAGGATGCAAGTTACAAAAGCCAATACCACTTATTCTGCATCCCGGTGACCATTTGTTGATTAATTACAGATTTGCCTTAATTGACTGACAGTTTGTTTAATTCACAAAGGATGCACCGATCCAATATCTTCTCCAAACAAACATTCCAATAACTCAGCTCAGTGTCTGCCAGTACCAATTTCCATTTACAATACTTAATCTATATTCCTGAATACAATCTCCTCTAGTCCTCAGCCTTACTCAGCTGTGGGAGGAGCGCCGAGCCAATCTTGCAACATTTCTCTTTCCAAAGTGAATCTGATGCCTGGAAGCAAAATGGAAACAGTGAGAACTAATTGAGGCTTAAATGACACTGGTTGTGCCCTTGAGCAGTCCAAACTATAACTGTGACAAAGTGCAACAAAGACAAACAAGCTCCTGAGTAAACTACTGTGCCACAGGCCTTTTCTCTTGTTCAGCTTAGCTCTTACACAACACCATTTCTCTTCATTTTCCAGAAGGAACATCTTGAATTATCCCTCATAATTATGCTCATGCATATCTAAGTCTCTGCAATTTCTCCAAGTTCACTACCAGAGGGCCATAATTCAGAGCCAGACATGTCTTCTTGTGATTTATAGAGCAGATTAGGCAGAAGCAGAGGCTGTATTGAGATGGAGGAGATGGACCAGCAGTGCTGACCAGATGTTGATACGGCAGCCAGTGCTTAAAAATAGGCTTCAATGGATGGAAATTATAAGATAAAAATTTCTTAAACAAAGTAAATTTTATGGCTTTTTAACTGCTTAGCGTTGCCTGACCCAAGTTTTAGAAAAGTTATTGTTGTCTTTGACTGTGTACGACATTTTTGCACGAGATGCATGTGTAGTATGTCGGCGTTTTCATACTTAACGCCTGACAAAAGCTTCAAAGTTGAAATTAGATGCAGAGTTGTTGTGCATTTCTGGACTGCACTGTTGGGACACACTGACGGAAAGCATCAACCTCAGTCCTGCCTAATGAACTGGATTAAGACATCTTAATGGATCTGCTGCCTCTGGAGATCTGCACAAGTCCTTCCTCCGCAGACTGCACTTCACAAGATCAATGATATCTGGCATCACTTGCCAACGCTCTGGCTGCTTTGACTGGCTCAAAAAAAGTAAAGGGTCTCCTAAATACATGTCACTAACAGACTTTTCCTCTCGTGGCTTCATTTCACTTCACTTGGTTTCATCAATCCATCCATCTTCTTCCACTTATCCGATTATTATTCCAGTTATTCCAATTTCACCTATCCCAGCTGTCACAGGACGGGGAGCGGGATACACCCTGGACAGGCTGCCAGTTGCAGGGTGTACTACAGCCAATTCAAAATCACCAATTAACCTAACCCCATGCATATCTTTGAACTTCATTTTTAATAGAAATATTCTAACAAACCTCCAAAAAAAAAGGAGACGAGGATTAAGGTGAAAGAGAACTTGAGGAAAAAAAGCTGCCTTGAGATGGACCCCTGTAAGGGGACCCGGTGTAACTGTTGACTTAACCTGACATCCCCCTATACGAGTGTGTCATCGGTGTAAGCATAAACACAACTAAGTGTGAACCAGAGTTAAATCTAAAGCCAGGAACTGAAGGCAAAATATCCATAACTCTTTATTGGGCCACTGAATAAGTAGGGCTCATCAACCCATCAGCCACCTAACATGCAGTATGGTGGTTTTATGAGAAGTGTGGGACAATCTCAAGAAAGACCGCTCTAAGTATGGGAATGTCCATACAGTCAGACCTGCTACTGAACAGCTGCCTTTTAAATGTTCTTGAGCAATCCACCCGAGTACACAACAACAAACCCATCCGTGCATCACCCACCCCTGTTCCAGTCAGACCTATGAGATGGTCTCCCATTTTAAACAAGTATCTCTTTGCCATTAGTTTATTTACAAGAATGTGGCTTTAAAGCAGCTCCAGTGAACGGAGTGTAGTTACAGAAATTTCCCCTCAAAAGACTGTCAAACTATACACTTTTGATCAATAACACCACCCACACCGGCCAATTAGTCAAATCAGACAGGCATACAGCAAATATGCCAGTGGTGGTGGGGGCTGTGTGAAATCATTAAACAAATACGCTTCCAGCTCCAGCGAAGTGTTGAGCGTTAACGCCGCGTCCTGACCACAGCTCCCATTAACGAAGGGCTTCCTGACAGCAAGAGCACCAAACACTGCTTTTTTTTTTTTTTTTCCTCAATGAGGTTTTTGCTTTGATCTCATTTAAAATATTTTTCCAACGCAGAGACTTTCAGAAGTGTCATATTAGTGGTAAAGCTTTTGATTTATGTATATAAAAAAAGAAGGAGAAGAACATACACTCACGCTGATAACCGACAATATGACAACCGAGAGATCCAAGGCTGGATGAGATGTCGACTGCATGTTCAAGAAACAATACAGAATGATGGCCTAAGTCGATTTTTTTTTTTTCTAAAGAAAGTTTTATTTTTGCCTAAATCATCATCTTTTCAATGCTCTGTTCCATTTCTTGTCTTTTCTGAAAAACCTGGAGGAAAAAAAATGAGTTAGGCCATTATTTTAAGAGGGTGACGATATGCAACAGGGCGCAGATGGGTAATGGGCCTGCTCCTCTCACGCCTGTTGCCATGGCAATCCCCACCGAGTGCTTTTTAGCTCCCTCGCAGCTAAATCAAGGCGTAGCAGGGTGGAGGGGGTGAAGCGGAGCACCCTCCGCTGTCACACAGACTTGTTGTTTTGTCACGGACTGACATCCCCCATCTTGGCTGGTACAAGGATGTTGCATTTAACCATGGAAAAGACAAATATATGAGAACATTTAATGTGTTGGATTTAAAATATATATATTAGAGCGGTCGATGTTGGAATAATAATTTGTTTACCCCAAAGATAATAATAAGCCACACAGGGGCACTAGTAAATCATGAGGAGTTGCTTTGTTTTTTGATATTAGAGGTAAAAAATTACAAGAAAAAAAAATGTGGTGTGTAGGGCAGGTGGTGAGTGAAGATTGATTTGGTCTTGCCAAAAATCTCCTGCCTTTTCAATTTGCTGTGTGAGAGCACATGACGGCACCCGGCACAGTTCAGGTCATTTGTGGAGAACCTTCTCCCTCAGACACCTCGGGGTGCTTCAGAAGAACTCTGCACAGACAGGCCGACACTGGAGGACAAACACCTGTGACTGCTGATAAAAAAATGGCACGCCCCTCACATGATGCGCTGCCTCTGGTCACGGACCACGTTGGGCCACTGGATCACAGCCAGAGACCCTGCTCTCATTACCAATGATGATCCATGAATGTCCTAATTTTTGTTTACTCGTTCACAAAAAGAAGAACTTTATCTGTCGCATGCATACATGCAGTGAAATTCAGTCTTGTTTAACCCATCATACATGTAGTATGTAGCACACAGCACGACATGTGGAGCAGGGGCCAGATCGATGCCAGTCCAAGGATTCAAACCAGCATCCTCTCAGTGATAAACCCTCTTCTTCTCCTATACTATACCAGTCTACAGTGCCAGCAGACACTTGTACAATCAGCTCTGTATGAAGGCCCCCTCCCGGTCTTTTGACCTAAACTAAAAATCACAGGATATTAACATTTTACACACTCTTATCAGCAAAGGAACAACAGCACTCAGCCTGCAGTAAGCAGTCCAGAAATAAGCTTTCTTATAGCTTAGTTAACTAACTAATGCCAATTAAAGTGTGACTGGAGGCCATATTCTCTGCTGAGCAAGCTTCTTCAGTGTGAGCTCTATTACAGCTCTGACAGTAAAGCCAAGGGACCCAATCAACACCTGGAGGGCAGCATAGACTCCATCACAGAGGAGGAGATGAAAGGCAGGTTCCACCTGGACTATTAGCTGCGTGTTCAAATTACCCCCCCACCCCGAGAACATCCAGACCTTCGGTGAGTTTTTTTTCTTTCTGCTAGATTGTTGTTTGCCTTTTACTGATGTTCAGTCCAAGACAGCTTGTACGGATGAACATGACTGGAGATGTATCCGCATAAACGCCCGTGTGTCAGATCCCATTAACTCTGCTGTACTGGGTGAACTTGAATTTGAACACAGGAAAAGCAGTTTAATGTGAGACAGACTCACCGATGTGAAGATAACGGGATAATCTGAAACTGGTTTTCATCTGTGGATTTAATCAGGCAGGTTTAGCTTTATAGACCGCATCCAGCAGCGGGGAGCCATTTTCAGCAATGCCCCATTAAATTTGCAACGTCTTAGTGAAGAAAGTGGAACACGCACCTCAACAAAAAGAAAACTCAACATTGGATTTAAGTTCAACCATTTTTTTTTTTCTACCTCATCCTTAAAATGAAGCTGCCTCCATGGTCCCAAAACATGTTCAGCAGACAGACCGACTGTATGCAAAACCAGGTAAAAAATATTCAGGTCCAGCACTCGGTTTTGGCTCTCTGATGGAGTTTAGATTCCTGGAGGATTCATATTTGTAAAACCTCCACAGCTCCCAAAAAGATAGAAGCAGTAATCAGTAAAAGTGCAATTAAAATAAATAAACTCCAAAAGATACAATCAAAGCAGGAGATTTGCTTTCCAGGTTAGAAGTGCTGAAGATAATAAAATTAGAAACCCATAAAAACAGCTTGAATTTAAATCCTTTAAAAACACATTTTCTTCCTTTTTTTCTTAATTATTATGTCTCTGATTCTCATGTTTTGTAGCTCAATATAAATTTTAGATTTTATGAAAAATGGGCCGAGAGATAAAAGTAGCCTGTCCATCAACTCAAAGAACTGAACTGATTAAACACAGTTATAACCTACAGTTTACTCAATTCAGTTCTTATTAAGCAAAATAAAGACTCATCCATAAGTAACTAAACATTTGCTTTAATATACCATTTAATCCAGAAAACTATCTGAAAGATGTTAAATCATATATTAATATCTCTTTAACTGTTTTTCTTTGGGAACATGAACACCACCAAAGTGAGGCAGGTATGTATCCTATTTATTTATTTATTGCAACGATGAAGGGATAAAATTAACTGATCAACCAAAAACTACAACAATTAAGGTATTGGGATTGAACAATCATTGGGGTAGAAAAATATCCCAGTGTAATATTGATTAATCAATCGTGGCAGTGGCGCAGTGGGTAGGCACTCGCCTTGCAGCCGGAGGGCCCCTGTCCCTGCGCTTGCATTGTGTCCTTGGGAAAGACACTTAAACCACATTGCCTACCTAAAACTGTAGCGCTGGTCTCTGGCTGCATGACTGCAGATGCTCGTCTCTGGATGAGTGATCTGGAACGCTCATTTCGTTGTGTGCCTTGTAGTGCACAATGAGTTGAATCTAACATCTAATCAAAAATACAATCTTTATGCATTTATTAAAATACTCTCACAGTTGCACCCTTACTTAGAACACACTTAACATGCAAACTCAGGAGTACCCAACCTTATCTCTATGGCCAGACTCAGCTGCACGCTGGGACTAAAAATGAACACCAGCAGAAGCTTCTACACTGCAAAAAATGTCTGTCTATACAGACAGTTATGTATTAAATGGCTGATTCCGATTCAATTAGGAAGATTTACTGTATGAGATAGTTATTACTGTAAGTGACCTGTTTTCACAATATTACCAATTAATCCCTGAACACACACATAACTGGATTAAATCATATCCTGTTACTTAGATAATACTGTTTGATAACTGACTGAAACATGAATCTCTTGTTGTGACAAGCACTTTCTGCAGCGTAATAAAGCTGACCCCGGCATTTGATGTTCTGGCTCTAAATGCTGCAATGTTGAGATGACAGTCACAATGAAAATTTTAAGTCACTGATCAAGCAGCGTCTTGCTATGCAGTCTGCCCGCCCTTTTTTCCTTTTATACCCACCGATGTCAAAGGGCATTTGGTTGAAAATAGCAAAAGGTTCACAGAGGTGGGTCGACTGAGTCGTCACTCCTCACTGAACTGTGGATTATTACCTCAATCCGTGGAGACGCGGAGCATGTAGCAGCTGCCTTAAATGACTTCTGTTAAAGAAAACTCGGGTTTCTGTGTTACATAAGTGTTCGAGCTGGATCCTGACAATGACTGTCATTCAAAGAGCAGCAATCTTAGCATTTAGCATCTGATACATGCATACTGATAAAGAGGAAGAGAACTGGTGTACTTTGAGTTACACCTCCCCAGATTGTGTCTGATTAAATCAGAGACATGGCAATCAAATTATCCACATTAGAGATCTACAAAAAGAGAAGATCTATATGGCTTTCATTTCCTAGATGCTACAACATCATTGAGGCTTTCTTATTCTTATAAATTGTGTTGAGCGTCTCTACAGAGGAGCTACATGGCACTCCTGGAAGTGAATCTGATGTTGGGTGGAAAGATGCTTCAACATGCTGCTGGTATTTTCATCCCACTTGAAATAATCATGTTTCAGACGTTACAGCTAGCACTGCTGTCATCTTTCTCTGTGGAGCAATGCTTTAGACCGCTTTGTCCGCTCTGCCATGACTCCTTTTTATGGCAACACCGACAAATCAGCATGTATGACATCGCTGATTTGCAATCAGTGTGCACTGCCAGCACCTGCAGGCACTGATAAAGGAATTGATAAGTTCAGACACATACGATTCTGATGCTTTGGAAAATTTGGAACCGGTTCTCAAGTGGCACCAGTTTTCAGTTCCCATTCCAAGGGTCTCTGGGGAGGCCAATCTATGACTGGTAGTGTGGTTTTAGTGCATTGGCAGTGTGTTCGGGATCATTTTCATGCTGAATAATGAAGCTGGTGCCAATCAGACACTTTCCAGAGGGTACTGCATGGAGCGCCAAAATCTGAGAGTACTTTTCTGCGGTCGTAATTCCATCAATTTTGACAAGACCTCCAACACCATTGACTGAAATGCAGCTCCAAACCACGTCAGAGCCGCCACTGTGTCTTATAGATGGCTGTAGACACTCAGTGTTGTACCTCGCTCCTGACCTGCTCATCATCAAATCATTCATCAAGGACAAATTGAAGTCCAAGTATCATGACCATATTATTATGGTACTGTAACAATAGTCTGAAGTCTAAAACTGCCATATTTATGGAGAACAGGTACATGGGACCTGATGTGGGTATATTTGCAGTGGTTAAACCTTCATAAATCTCAGCATTTTGATACAGTGGCACATAAACAAAACCTCGTTAGGATTTAAGACCTCACAGCAGGTCATCTTAGTGCTGTGATGGACTGATTGGAGACAGCCTGAAGGTGCCAGCCAAAGTTTTGAACCCCCAGAGAACAGTGAAGTCACAACAGTTGCACAGATTGCAATTTAATGTTCAAGTTACCTTTTTTCTTTTCTTTTTTGCTATAGTGTTCATCCAAGAGCAGTTCTCACTTTTTCAGCATTAAACTGGTTCCCAGTGGTAAGGTTAAAACGAACAGCCTAAGAGCTATTGAGATATCATTTCAGTTATCACACGCTCTTTGATGTTGAAAAATGTAGGAAAGGAGACAATGCCCTCAGCTAAACAATGCCAGGCTCAGGCACTGTCTTTTCTTCCTTCTTCTTGCCAAGAGAATATAGCCAGCTCAGGCAATCAGAGTTCAGTGTGGCTTGATAGAGCCTGAGCTGCCAATCACCAACACAACAGACTGGCATTGTCTACGAGAGGCAGCTTGACAGCAGCTATTGAGGCAGGTCAGACACACGGTGCACGAGAACAATGGCTGGAGGTGCAGTCACTGTAGCTCCCCCCCATGAGATCTAGCCTCACTTCACATGACTCAGCCACAAGGAGCTTTTCATTCTCTTTGCAACTCAAAGTGAGGCCGAACTAAAAAGCAGCTCGACCACAATGATGCAAGTAAGTCATTTTAATGCCCAAGTTTCATGGGTGTGATTGGGGTAACACAAAAATAAGGAGAAACACATCCTGTTAGTGTTGGGAAATGACCACTCAAAAGCTGGATGCCCTTTCATCTTGAGAAACATAGCACCATGAGCACTGAGCGCCCATCTAACTGAGTACTGAGAGGTTTCTAAAGATCTATGAAGGAGGCAAAGCAGTAAATTGCATTTACTACCCAAAGGCAGTGAGGGGGGGGGGCACTCCACAAAACTGTGTGCACCAGTGAAATGTGCAAAATAGGTGAAATTCTACTCCCCCTCTTTAGCTACTGTCTGACAATAGTTACAGAGCCACGATGAGAAAAGATTAAAGATTTTCTTCTTTTTACCATCTGAAACAGTGAGACCATTATCAGGTTGACCTACTGAGAATATTTTTTTTGGTCCTGGAGACACCTACTGTAGCGGGAACAATCACAAAGGTCATTGTCTCACCCATGAATATTAGATCAACACCCCCATTCTAACTGCCGAGCCGCCACATACTCATGCTTTGCCAGGACCCATATAGGCGTCACACTATAATGCACTGAATACCCCTTTAGTGTCTTTTTTCAGCATGCAGGGTAGTCTGAAAGAGTTCAGCGGGGCTCCCTCAGATGCCGTGAGGCCGCAGAGTTAACAGCGTTCTGCTGACGACCGAGGATGAGACGTGGTCGTAACCGTGAGGTTTGCTGCAAAGGCAGAGTTTGAAAAGGTGCATTTAAACCCAAACAAAGATTTTCGTTCCTTTCCCTGTATTTGGGTTTAGGCAACAGAACCTAAACATACAGTTTTGCTCAAAATATTGCAATGCACACAACATTATGGGTGACATACCATGCATGTTCAAAAGAGGACAAATTGTTGGTGCACGTCTTGCTGGCGCGTCTGTGACCAAGACAGCAAGTTTTTGTGATGTATCAAGAGCCACGGTATCCAGGGTAATGTCAGCATACCACCAAGAAGGACCAACCACATCCAACAGGATTAACTGTGGATGCAAGAGGAAGCTGTCTGAAAGGGATGTTCGGGTGCTAACCCGGATTGTATCCAAAAAACATAAAACCACGGCTGCCCAAATCGCGGCAGAATTAAATGTGCACCTCAACTCTCATGTTTCCACCAAAACTGTCCGTCTGGAGCTCCACAGGGTCAATATACACGGCCGGGCTGCTATAGCCAAACCTTTGGTCACTCGTGTCAATGCCAAACATCGGTTTCAATGGTGCAAGGAGCGCAAATCTTGGGCTGTGGACAATGTGAAACATGTAATGTTCTCTGATGAGTCCACCTTTACTGTTTTCTCCACATCCGGGAGAGTTACGGTGTGGAGAAGCCCCAAAGAAGCGTACCACCCAGACTGTTGCATGCCCAGAGTGAAGCATGGGGGTGGATCCGTGATGGTTTGGGCTGCCATATCATGGCATTCCCTTGGCACAATACTTGTGCTAGATGGGCGCGCCACTGCCAAGGACTACCGAACCATTCTGGAGGACCATGTGCATCCAATGGTTCAAACATTGTATCCTGAAGGCGGTGCCGTGTATCAGGATGACAATGCACCAATACACACAGCAAGACTGGTGAAAGATTGGTTTGATGAACATGAAAGTGAAGTTCAACATCTCCCATGGCCTGCACAGCCTAAATATTACTGAGCCACTTTGGGGTGTTTACGACGAGTGAGTCAGGAAACGTTTTCCTCCACCAGCATCACGTCGTGACCTGGCCACTATCCTGCAAGAAGAATGGCTTACAATCCCTCTGACCACTGTGCAGGACTTGTATATGTTATTCCCAAGACGAATTGACGCTGTACTGGCCGCAAAAGGAGGCCCTACACCATACTAATAAATTATTGTGGTCTAAAACCAGGTGTTTCAGTTTCATTGTCCAACCCCTGTATTGTTATCATGGCTAATCTAACCAAATCGTAAGAAAACAGGTCAAATTAAAACTATGTCCCAGACAAGACCTCATAGGCTCATTTCAGACTGTAGTTTGTGACATTAACAGGGTGTCCTGGCACAACGAAAAATGATGCTTAGGGACCACCTATTAAAATGGTAAGAGTGGGATCCTGACCAAGCACTGAAAGCAGAGAGGCCAACGGGCTCATGGCCAACTCTCACAGATCAAAATCAAGGCAAGAACTGATGAATACTTTATACAAGCATCACTGTTGACAACTGTTGACAATACAATAAATAAAATAGCTGGTAATATGGCAATATTGCCACTTCACCACATGAATTTATTAATAAAATTATTTTTCTTTTGCCTGAAATGGAGAACATTGCCTACCAGGACTTTCAAAAGTACCAAGGACTAAACTCATCAGTGAAAACGACATCATCGTTGCATTCAGGTACACCTTGAACAAGTAACGAGGTGAATTAATATAAGAGAAGACGATTTAGCTGCAAGCCACAAAAGCTCGTCTGACCTGTTCTGATGTGTGTTTAAATAATGCTGGACAGTGTTGCCTGGGAGTGAAACTGCACACAGAGCACCAACATTACATCATTTTGATGAAGCCAGTCATGAAAAAACACTTTTCATTTTAATTCACTTTTTTTTAAGACACAATTTATATGAAAAACAAAAAAGAAAAAAAACTGTTCAGATAAGATCAAACGACACGTTTCTTTTTTTTTCTCATCATGCTGAAAAGATGTTACCGGCGGCAGTCACAATAACACGGCCGCCTGAGCTCATTACATGGACGTAATGATTTTCTCACCGCGGTCGACACATGCTTGGTCTTTCACTCCTTCCTTCTTTGTCAGAATAAGATGGCAGGGCACGTTTTAAAAAGGACACCGTGCAGACAGGAAATGACCGAGCTAATGGATTTCAAACGTACACACACCTTGCCTAAAATAAGCACATGTCAGGAAGCGGGTCAGAAACACAGTAGGTCGGCTGTGTACGCACCTGTACCTCCTAATAGACCATTCACATGTTTAATGAGATCAAACAACACGTTATTGTATTCTGTTATCTCTGCTGGCTCTGTCTCTGCCTTAAATCCTGCAGTGCTGTTGATAAGGGTGGCCTGTTCTGCACAGCTGAGGGCTTCCCAGTAAACCAATGCATCCTGATGATCGGTGGTTACAGAAAACAAAAGGTTGGCCATAAAGAGATCCAGAATGAACTCTGCAGGATAACACGGTTATCTCCCCACCAGACCCAGTTAAGTATAAGATAAAAGTGTTTCCAGGATTCAAAAAGACGTTTTCTGTGAACGGCTTTCAGGTTTGGGGCTTTTATTTTTAATTCTAGGTTGATTCTCAGCAGGGGTGTCCTTACTCTTGTAGCCAGGAAGGCAGCGAGGGAAAGAGTAAGGTGGGGACAGTGTGGGTTTATATTTCCATTTATATGCAGCAGTGACTGTGTGTAATTATAAAACCCTTGATTCTAAAGAGGGCAGCATGAATTTTAAAATAATGCAGCAGTTCACATTTTGTTTGCATATCCTCTGCCGTGCACGTGCCGGCTGACTACAATTGGATCGGCCTCCAAACACACTCGAGCAAAGGTCAAATATGACAACTATGAAGTCCATAACCAGGTGTTTTCATGGGATCCCTTAACGCTCTTAATTTGGGCACAAACCCAAGGGCTCAAAAGATGAAACAAATATGTAAATACAAAAGAAAAACTGCACGTCTTCCAATGGGCACTTGAATGTATAAGAATACATATGTAATTTAGCTATTATATAGCAATATTTGCCATTTCACAATCACAAAAGAAGCGTCAGGGCTTCAGAAAATCTAACTCTTTAACCTTCCTCCACTCACAAGCATCAAACACCATCTATAATGCCTTTAAGCATACTTTGCAGCTGATATGTGTTTCAATAAAGTTTGCTTACCATTGACACAGATCTCATACGGTGAACACAGCTCGCTCTCAAAAAGGCAGCCTGTTAACAGAGAAGCACACAAACAGCAATCTCGTTAGCAGGTTCACGCGGAACTAGTTTGCACAGATGTTGCCTTACACGTAAATGCATGCAACAGCAACCTGAACAGAAGCTTAGAGCAAGCTAAATTTTTACATCAGCTTCTCGGTCAAAGAGGAAAGCCACCTGGCAAGGTGTAGCTGTTTTAGAGGTAGCCTTCTCTGCTAAGTAAACTTTCCCACCCACCTTTGTACTTCTAGTAGCCATGCAGGTAGGTAGAGTTGCTTAAAGCTGCTCACGTGCAAATTCCACAAGAGAACATTTGATTGAACCACGTCTGTAGTTCTGGCATTGCTGGTATAACTATCCATTTTAAGATATGTGTACCTCTCAATTATTGTTGGTCCTTCTATTTTAAGACTGCAACGTGAGACCAAACGACTTATAAAGACGTCACCGTTTGCACAGTTTTAGTTTGCTACATTTGTCAGCCGTGGGCAGCAAAAGCCTGCAGTTAGCCAGAGTGAACTCTGGGGTGAGGAAGAACAGGATGATGCATCAAACCAGCTCCTTCAGAGCTCCTCTGGGAGAGGGGAAGAGGCAACTGTATTTATATACTTACAGGAGATCTGGTAGCATACAGTATACCGTTAAACTCCATGTCTCTCTGCCTGCCCATCTCTGTCCTGCAAACTCAAAATAGCTGCATATCATAATGTTCTGCAAACACAAACAGGATCAACAGCATTATACATTAGCGCTGCTGATTGGTTAGGCAGCAGTTGGCTTGGTGCGCTCCACAGGGCTCGATTAGGACAGAGCGAGGCATTCACTTTCAGGTTTTTAAATCAGCCTTCTCTGTCTACAAAACATCTGACTTGGATTCAAGTGATAAAAAATATGAAAAACAAATGTTTTTGAAAAATAAATTGCTTTAAAATACTAGTGTGTCCAATTTGGCTACGAACCTCTCTGCATGTTATTAAAAGGAACCGGGGTGGCGGGGTCTGTTTTGTAGAAGCAGGTGTTAGCCACGTGCATTAACTGTACTTCCTGAAGCAGCTTAACAATAAAAGCTTTCTACTGCGAAGAACTGAGAATGTCTGACTGAGGTTAACCAGGCTGCACCTGAGAATAATCATTTACTTTCAATAGCAGCTAGCCACAGCTGTTACAGTAAATCTACAACTATCTTCTGGCCCACAGCTATTGTAATTGTTACCACTATTCCCACTACATAATACTTAGTTAGTTACTGGGCATCGAGCAGCTCAACCAAAACGGCAACTCAGAAATCAACAGTTAGACTACAGACGGTGCTGCCCACGTTCCTCCAGCTGACGAGTTTCGGTTAAAACTTGCTTTAGTTGTCCTTAAGACAGTGGTTCTCAAACTTTTTCACGGTCTGGAGTGGGGTGGGGGGACGAAAGCGGCGGCACAACGGCGATATGTACACAGCAGACGGTGACGGTGGAGAATTTCGCTAGTCGCTGTGCTAATGTACCTGCTAACGTTTCCTTTCCGCCGTGAGAATTAATCCAATGTTCAGTGTTTGTTCCGCGTGATTTTTCTCTCAGGTCGTTCGCGCCCCACAGTTTGAGAAACACTGTCTCAGGGTGAGAACAACACCTGCAATTTTCTTTATCCAAACAGCAGGTGCAGTTTTGTTCTCTTCGTTTTATTTATTTATGTATTTTACAGAGAACAGCATCACACACATAGATCACAGGCCATTTGCTCACCAGAATTATTCCTAATGCTATCTCCTACATATAAATATTATATAGAAGGAAAGTTCATTTTGTTTTAATGACGGAATGCCAAATCTTTATTTGACTTGATTGATCGTCAAAAAAAGTCATAAAAAGTAATTTATACTTTTCATTCAAAATATATTTAATATTCAAAATATTTTGGATATGCGAGCTATATACTTGACTTTAAAAAAAAAACATGCCAGTTATATTGTATTGGCATTTAGAACAACATAAAAAAAGTAGAGCTGAGAAAAACACCCTTCAACAATGCTGTGTGTTCATTGTTTGTCCACTAGAGGGCACTCTGCAACTTCCCTGTTGCCAGTAAATGTTAGGGAAATCTGCTTATGTTTCATGTTTCTGAAAAGAAAAAAAAATATCAGTCTTAAAAATCCAGTAGTCGTAAGAATATGTAAGACAAAATCTGTAGAAATTTTTCTAGCCAACAAACAAAGCTCATTAAGATACCTAGCAAGCGTTAATTAAGCTAACGTGATATTATGCGCTACAAACACACCACATAATATATTAAGTAGGTCTATCAAATGTAAAAGAAACAGATGTTCTAACACCACCTCCAGCTGTCTTTTGAATATTTCCGGTTAACTTCTAAATATGTGATGACTGCATACACAACATGGGATGCTAAAGATAATGTATGTCAAGGCATGTTATCATTATCATACACCATATTTGTGGGGGGGGCATGTAAAATGTAACATAAAAGCCAAAACCCAAAATGTCACATTAGCATAATAAAATAAAATAAAATAAACCGAGGAGCATGTAAAAGTTTTTACAAGTTACCGAAAACGCATTTGCTGTCAAGCTTTTGGACTCGCAATTCACTTTAGTTTATGGCAACCTCATTTCTTTTTACCCAGGATGCAGACTGTTCCTGATGAAGACATATCAGAGAAAAGTCACTCGCCATAAGCTTGAGTCGTGTTTGCTGAATATTTTTTATGTTTCCGTTTCTGCGTAATTAAAAGGAGACTCACCCGCAGCTGTATTTGTTTACATCTCTGTGGAAAAAAGATGAATAAATCACAGCAGTTTCCAGCAGAGGAAGCCTTGTTAAAAGCCAAGACATGTAACACAGAAATGCTGTTTGCAGAGAGCCTGAGATTCATTATGGCAGCTTTGAGGCATTCATGCAGCATTTGGACCACTTCCTGCATAAAAAGCATAAAAAGAACAAAAGAAAATATGGAAGCAAGTAAACAGATGCAAAGAGGCTAACGACGAGAAGGGAATTACAGTTTCTGAAAACAAAATGCTGTAAACAGTCTGAGTTCATACTGTACCATAAACAACTGGTTCCAGTAGCACATGAGCAAATTAGAGCTATTTGAAAAAAATAATTCTGTTTGATTTTTGTGCAGCTGCTGTTTTTGTCAGTGGATATCACATGTTTAAAACTGTGATGGTCTACACATTAAACCAGGAGCTCAAAAGCCTTGAGCCACTCCTCATTTCTTTATATTTCGCTTACAAGGAGTCAGACTTTATTGTAATTATTAGTGATCTGGATCTGGATCAGGAGCAGGAGTTATCCACGCTTTCAGAAGGTTCTTTCAAAGTTTGTCTGCTTCTACACTTCACACTGTATTGTGTGCAGTGTGTCCTTAAGCTTTTGAGGAAACTGGACAAGTAGAGTAGAAAAGAAGCGGCAGGCCTGAACTATCTACAGCAGATGAACAGTGTCTGAAAGTTATGTCCTTAAAAATAGGCAAAAATCCACCAAAGCAATCATCCCGAACAATGCAGTAAAAACACAACTGTATTAAAAAAAACACACACACACACAGTGGAACTCTATGAGTGATGGATTGGCCTCCTCGGAGCCCAAAACTCAACATTATCGAAGCAGTGTGGGATCATCTGGACAGAAAACAGAGCAAAAAGCGGCCAACATCCAAAGAAGAGCTTTGAACGTCCTTCAAGAAGCTGGAGAACTTTTCCCGAAGACGACTTGAAGAAACTGGAAGGAAGCTTGCCTCAAGAATAAAGGTGCTCACACCAAATACTGGCTTGTTTTTGCCTTGTTTACTGTATTTCCATTTATGCTTGCACATTTCAGTAAATCACTGCACTTATTTCCCATTTTCCTAACAAAACACACACAGCTCAAAAAAAATTAAAGGAAAACTTTGAAAACACATCAAATCACAATGGGAAAAAAAATCATGCAGGATCTCTATACCGATACGGGCTGGGTAAATGTGTTAGGAATGAAAGGGTGCCACATAATTTGATGGAAATGAAAATTATCACCCTACAGTCCATTTTCACAAAATTTTATTGCAGCAAATCAAAATGGTACTCAGTAGTTTGTATGCATGCCTGACAACACTGGGGCATGATCCTAATGAGACGACGGACGGTGTCCTGAGGGATCTCCCCCAGATCTGGACCAGGGCATCACTGAGGTCCCGGACAGTCTGAGGTGCAACCTGGTGGCATCAGATGGACCCAAACATAACGTCCCAGTGGTGTTCTGTTGGATTGAGATCAGTGGAGCATGGGCCCAGTCAATGGCATCAATTCCACATACTGCCTGCATACTCTCGCCACATGAGGCCGGGCATTGTCGTGCACCAGGAGAACCCAGGGCCCACTGCACCAGCATAGGGTCTGACAATGGGTCCAAGGATTTCATCTTGATACCTACTGGCAGTCAGGGTGCCGTTGCCTAGCCTGTAGAAGTCTGTGTGTCTCTCCATGGATATGCCGCCCCAGACCATTACTGACCCACCATCAAGACGGTCTTGCTGAATGATGTTACAGGCATCACAGAGTTCGCCACAACTTCTCTGGGTAAACCTTCCGCACAGGGCACCAATTGTGGATCTGCTCATTCTGGTATTTTATGGCAAATGCCAATTGGGCTGCACGGCGCCAGGCAGTGAGTACAGGGCTCACTAAAGGACGTCGGGTCCTCAGGCCACCCTTACAAAGTCTGTTTCTGATTGTTTGGTCAGAGGCATTCACACCAGTGGCTGCTGGAGGTCATTTTGTAGCTCTGGCAATGCTCATCCTGTTCCTCCTTGCACAAAGGAGCAGATCCCGGTCCTGCTGATGGTTTAAGGACCTTCTAAGGCCCCGTTCAGCTCTCCTAGGGTAACTGCCTGTCTCCTGGAATCTCCTCCATGCTTTTGAGACTGTGCTGGGAGACACGACAAACCTTCTGGCAGTGGCACGTATAGATGATCCTCCTGAAGGAGTTGAACAACCTGTGCAACCTCTGTAGGCTCCAGGTATTGCCCCCTGCTACCAGCGGTGACTTTGACCCTAGCCAAATGCAAAACTAGTGATAAAAACAGTCAAAAAAGATGAGGAGGGAAAAAATGTGAGTGACCCCCACCTGTAAAACCATTCCTGCTTTGGGAGTTGTCTCATTGTTTTTTATTAATACCAAAGCAGCTGAAAGTGATCAACAACCCCCTCTGATACTTCATTGACCAGATCAATAGCTCATTAGTTTTACTGACTTGACGCTGCACTCTGATGAAAAAGTGTTCCTTTAAATTTTTTTTGAGCAGTGTATTAAGAAATGTGGGATGGCTCAGGAGTTTTGCTCAGTACTGTATAATTTTATTACTTTAATTCTATAATTATCCTTTTATTTGATCCTAACTTCACAAGTTCCTTCTTTACAAACTGGAGTTTATTTATATCGGGTACAGGGTACAATGATGATGAGGATGATTCTTTTGATAATCCAGCTGATAATAAGTCCAGGCAAATGTCCACAAAAACTTTACTGTGCCTCCAAAATGACTTAAGAAGATAAAACAAATAAATAAAAAAGTACGGCAGTATAGCGATTTGTTTTTCCCATTTCACTTCCAAATAAAAGGCTTCTGCAGTCAGTTAGAGGGGCAAGATAAAGAAGATGACTCTGCATGCTCCTTTTGGACTTTTGCTGCCACCTCAAGTTTCTCCACTCTGGTTTCCTCACTCCTTAGCAGCAGAGTGTGAAATAGGCTGCAGCATCGCCCTGTGGACCGAAGCCAAGTCGGCCACGCGGGAGGAACGGAATTTCAATCAGCTTCACTCTGTGAGCAAAGAGCAACATCCAGGCTTGGCCTTAAATGCTTCCTGGCAGAGCCATTTGAAGAAAGAAAGGGAAAATACAAAATAAAGCACTACATTTCCCACAATGCCCTCTGTCTGTTTGCATAAGATACCTGCTGATCTGATCCTGAGAGAGCTGGCCCAGAGATTATGCTGAGTCTTTGGTTTAATATGCCATTTAAACTTTTGGGCTTGAAAATTATAACTTAAATTGTTATCCCAAAGATACTGAAGTCAAGTACTGCATCTGTAGATGGATGGATAGGTTTTTGTTTTTTTTTATTATTTAGAACTCGCAGGCAGATATTTGTGTCTCTGACGCACCCACGCAACCTTTAAAATTGCAGCTTCCTGACCAAGCTTGCAAACATTAGCATCCAAATATGGTAACTTCTGGCTACAAAACAACTGACATGACGGAAGCTGAAATGCTTCAAAGGCATCGCACATTCATATTTATCCCCATTTCAAATCAAATCAGTCTGAAACCTTCTTTATATCTGAGCGAGTTGTGCTCGTGTCAGGACTCTAAAACCGTCTGTAATTATTGGACTTCTGTCTCTTTAACAGCAAACGACTTGCAGCATTTTCCTTCAACAGTCTCCTCTGAAGTTCTGTTTTCCACCACACAATGTTATCTCTGCAGCAGTGTTTACATCTCTGGACAGCAGATAAACGTGGAGGTTGCAGGAGCCGGCCTTTTAAGAGCTGTCCCTTTCTTTGTAGTGTTATTTTTAGTTTGTCTAAAGGCTGACTCACATTTAGGTTTTTCCCATAGCTGATAAACAAGGGGCTTCCTAAGTGGCAGCCTATGTGTTGTCTACCTACAGTGTATATGTGTGTATGCTGCACTTGCTTTCTGCAGCCTACTTTGCCTTCCTTTGCTTCTTTTGTTTTTCAGATGACAACAGTCCAATTTGTTTGGGCTTCAGCTCTGAGAGAAATGATCAATCACAACAACATGCCTCCTGGCAATTTAGACAAACACAAAAAGAAGGGTTTTGGAAGGAAATCCACATTTGACATTTATTATTATTATCATTTTGTTGCAGCAGAGCAGGGAAATCCTTTTCTCAATTAGGAGGTGTGCACAAACACCCCTTCTTAAATTGGAAGTATTCTCTCTGTCATCCCCGCCTCTGTCTCCTCCACCCCCCCTCAGTCACCTCCTCCATCGTCCTTTTATCCTTTTCATCCTCCTCCTCCTCCATCCATCTCGTCCACAGACTGTTCAAAGCCACAGCATTGATCCATCCAGCTGAATGAGGCAGCAAAGCTCCCCTTTACTGTAGCTCTTAGATGCCAACTGCCTTCATTATGTACTGAGTGCACTGTGCAGAATGTGGATTTTTGTATTATTATTATTATTATTTTTCAACAAGCAATCAAATTTACATTTTTTATGCAGCCACAGTGAATCACTTTTGTTGTGCTTTTGGTTAAGCTTGAATGACATTCAAAAAGACTTTACAGAAAATAGCAACACCTGAAATGTTGGTTCAAATCCCTTAGTGTGCAGGAAAGCTGAAGGCACGTTGTTAGATGATATGTGCTTGAATGAATGGTGCTTGAAATTGTAAAGCGTCTTTGGGTACCTTGAAAAAGCGCTATATAAGCGCTATATAAGAGTAAGGCATTATTATAAATAAATCTTTCTAGGAAACACTAGAAACGTTTCACTTGTTGAACTCCGTCCTCTATAAATTATTCTTATATGCAACTAGATTGCACCACAGACTGTATATAAAAGATGGACATAGAAAGCTACAACTAGAGTGTCTTTGTCAGCACTCATCTGTAAGTCAAAGTTGCCACAGCTCCAATGAAGCATGACTTTAAGCCTTAATTCAGTTTAAATGGCTGAATTAAAAAATAGCTTCATCAGTGCTATCCTATAGCACTAGCCTAGCTTAGCAGTGGTGTTTCAGGACTTAAGGCGTCTCAAAGCAGACAGTCAGCTGGGGATATTTCTACTTAATCACTGAGTAAAAAAAATCACCTAGTATTTTTTTTATGACTGTAGCATACCTCTGAAATGTGTCATTGCAGTTTAAAAGGGCATCCTTGGGATTTTGTATTGCTTTGCATAGTAGCACTGCTATTAGAATTAGCCATGTTGCTAACCATCGGTGGCTAACGTAGCAGCCTGAAAATGATCTAAATGTAAACAAGAAACAATCATAAAAACATTAAGCTGTGAATTTTGTATTGCTTCAGTATCATGTTTGTCATAAATATCCAGGAACTGACTGGGTGCACTCTAGTGAATCCAAGCTTGATTGCAAGCAGGAAGCACAGCAAACCCTGCAGAGCCAAACAGACACATTTCACTGCGATAAACGCTGAGAGCAGATGCATTTTCACCTGCACTGTGGCAAAAAAGCAAAACAGGGAGATATCAGTCAACACAGGCAGAAACGCAAACCTGTAGCGGGCAGTGATGAAGCAGCAGCAGGGCAGCTTCAAGCGTGACAGGCTTTTCATCACACCTCCAGTTTCTGCATTGATTCCAGAACATTACAGACTGATCGATATATTGATAAATGGAAAATCATTCAGGCAGGTCCTTAAAGTAAACATGAAATGAAATAAAAGCAGGGCTGTAAAACAAAGTCAATATGTATCTGCCAAAGATCGCAGTTCATTGAATGGCCACTGCAGGCCGAGTCAATCCCACATGTGTTAAACAACTGCTAAACATGCTGAACTTTATGAACACTCAATGTGGCCTCCTAAAAATTTGACTGACGGTTGTTTCTGGTTTATTAAAACTAAAGTGTTACAATTACCATAAAGCATATTCAATTCAATTCAATTTTATTTATATAGCCCCAAATCACAACGAACAGTCGCCTCAAGGCGCTTTGTATTGTGGGTAAAGACCCTACAATAACACAGAGAAAACCCAACAGTCAAAACGACCCCCTATGAGCAAGCACTTGGCGATGGTGGGAAGGAAAAACTCCCTTTTAACAGGAAGAAACCTCCAGCAGAACCAGGCTCAGGGAGGGGCAGTCAACTGCTGCGACCGGTTGGGGCTGAGGGGAGAGAGAGACAGGACAAAAGACATGCTGTGGAAGAGAGACAGAGATTAATAATAATGATTAAATACAGAGTGAAGTATAAACAAGTAAATAAAGGTGAATGAGAAGAAACAGTGCATTATGGGACCCCCCTCAGCACCCTAGGCCTATAGCAGCATAACTAAGGGATGGTTAAGGGTCATCTGATCCAGCCCTAACTATAAGCTTGATCAAAAAGGAAAGTTTTAAGCCTAATCTTGAAATTAGAGAGGGTGTCTGTCTCCCAAATCCAAGCTGGGAGCTGGTCGTACAGAAGAGGGGCCTGAAAGCAATTCAAACTGCAAACTTCAAGCCAAAAAGTGAAGTTCCTCAAATAGCCACTTGAGGCTGACCCCAAAGACCCAACTTTACAGCAAAAATAAACATGTTTACAGGCTGGTATGAAAAAAAAAAAGGTTTGGGCTTTTATGGATAGTTATACTGGGAACATTTTAAGTTAGGAACATGGTTGCTATGATAAGCAAATGTGTCTACACCAGGAGCACTAGCAGATAGCTGTCTGCTAGGCCTCACCTCTGTTAATTTGAGTCCTTGAACTAGACCGGCGTGTGTGCTGTTAGTGCCATCTGGAGCATTTTACTGACAAATACTATGATTTTCTGTGTGGTATAAACAATCCAAGAAGTTTGTGCTTCAGATTTGTCGAGTGAAATTCCAGAATATTTTCAGTCAGTTACTTATTAGCACATACGTGTTTCTTTTCATTGCACGCATGTTTACACAAACAGGCCGCTAACCAAGCCTGATAGGGTTAGTTAATAACGTAGCACTCCAACCTCTGGTCCAAATATGGTTTATGGGTGACTCCATGGTGAGTACATTTTTTATATACAGTCTGTGGTTAGAGTTGCATTCGACAGGAAAATGACAGACATCTCCTCCCTGGCCTCTTTGAATGGCACAGCCTTCTGTTTGCAACATTTTAATTAAAATCATTAACTACTTCATAATATAAAAAATTTTGATGTGAGCTTTTTGGTTGTTTCCTGAAAGCACACACGTCTAAATTACTAACATCTGGATTTAGGACACCTAGAGAACACCTAGAAATTCATGGTTAATCTAATGGAGCGGACTTCTGACCAATCACAGGGCTCCATTTCTGCAGCATTAAAGCTCTCACACACCTGCCTCTGTCCACGTCCTCATGTATTACACAGCACTTAAAGCAAACCCCCTCAGCGGCTCTGCAGGCCTGCCCCGACCCAACCAACCAATCAGCATGAATGAAAAATTAATGAGTGCTGCCATGGCGATGGTCACACCAGGTGAACTAGTGATGACCTCCTCCACATCCAGGTTAATGATTAAGGAGACCGACAGCTCACCACGGTTAACGGTTGAAATCCCAGGAGGGAAAATCTGACTCACAAAGAGCCACTGCAACAAAAACTCACAGTGACCAACACAATACACGTGAACACAAATCAGCGTGTTAACAACACACAACAAATGAGACCACACACGCACACAGACTGCAAACAAAGTTAGCAACTGACAATCAGTCATTGCTAAGAACTATCTCCTTACTGCTTCATAACATGATGAATGCATGCTGAAAAATTAATAAACGTTATTTTGAAATACATATTAGCACCATAATGTACCATTTTAACCATTAACGACTGATGTGTACCAGCCACATATCAACACAGCAACAAATTTAAAACATTTAATGTCATAAAGCTGCCAAAAATCACATAAATATGGAAAATAGCAAAAGAAATGTCAGGTTTACCCACAAGGCACCAGACATTCAACATGTGAAATGCGCCATGTATACTCAGGGGGCACTTTATTAGGTACGCCTCGCTCGTACCATTACCCACATTTTTGTGTTCAGTAGAGTGGATACTGTATTTTAGAAATTAGTGGCAATTACATCAAACGTACTCTCTTTGCAGACTGTCCCACAAAGCAGTCGAAAGCTCAGCTCGTTCGATCGAGCTCTAATTGAAAGCCAAAACATAAAAAAAAAAAAAAAAACGAAACCCAAAAAGTGGTGATACAAGTTGTGCGTCTGTGCAGAGTTTCCACACAAAAGCTTCCTCTTCACCACCGAGCACAGATAATTCCAGCTGAAGAGGCACATAAGAGAGGCCATCAGCAGTGATGGATGGTGTGTGGTGGAACACTATGGTAGGGTCCTGCTGCTGCCTCTGCAAGGCTAAATTATTTCATTGAATTCATTCTGTATTTAACCCCCCCCCCTTCAAACTTGCTAGTAGACTTTGAGGAAGAATATGAGGGAGGTGAGCGGAAAAAATGAGTTTGCTTTCTTTATTTGAGAAAAACTTGTTGTAATAAACATCCAATTACCTATTTGGACTATAGAGCAACATCCAGGAAAATCTGGTAGTTCAAGTAATAAACAAAAAATAACATCAGTTTCCATAATTATAATCAGAAAAGGCAGCAATTAGAGTAAAAGTGTGACACATTTGGGATTTATTGCTGGAGTTTAGTGTTGCCTTTCTAAAAACACTCCCATAAACTGTCCTAAATGAAGAGGACGAACGTTTTCGTTGCGCTCCACGTGAGAAAGTCGACCACAGACGACGCTCAAACAGCTTGTTGGCATCGTGCTGAGGTCGTGGTTCAAAAGTTCACAGATTATTAACTGAAACCAAACACTCATTCTCAGAGTTCGAGGCGAACGTTTGTAACCACCCACACTTTTTTCCACCGCGCTCCTTCAGTGGCAAAAATCTTTCCTAACCCACTCTCCGTCTGACCTTTTCCGACCGTGGACGAACGCCTTTGTAAAAAGCTCACCGTATAGTTCAGAAATAAACAGGAGATTGAGCCACGAAACAATGATAATCTTCCTCTGAGCAAAACAGATGCAACATGATAAATTGTTTTTAAAAATGTAACAAGGTCATTGTCAAGTCGCCACTGACTACTTAATATTTCAATGTTACGTGAAATATTATAGTTGTACCGCAGTAACACAGGAGATGAAAAATGTCAGGAAAGTACAGCCCCACCCACACACACACACACCCACCCACACACACACACACACACACACACACACACACACACACACTGCTGCTACTGGTCCCTGAGGGCATATTACTGGAACTTTTCTTAAAAATATCCTAAGAATATTATGTGCACAAGGTCAGTATAAAGTCACTTTTGATTAGAAATTCTAATATAGAGTTCCCATAAGGGATAATGAAACCCACCCCACTGCCAGGGTAATGCAGTCCATGTTTAAAGTTTAAAGTTTTTTATGAGGCAGGTTAAAAAAGAGAACTTTATTAACTGAACTGTTTATAGATGCAGCTCACGTTCTGTACTTCCATTACTGCACTTTTTTTTTTTTTTACTTCGTTTGTCTGACAGATGGAGTTCCCGGCTTGTAAAGTCAGATTATAAATTCAAGACGAGACTTAATGCGGCTTTAAAGTAGCGTCCCAAACTGGGAATTTATTTATGTTTATGTGGGGACAGCAGCGGAGAAAATACGGAGGCTCCAATAAATGATTTTGATTCTCAACAAATACATGTGTTCTGGATTAACTGATTAACTGATCAGTCACTTATTATATTTAATTGCCTTTAAAACAAACAAACGAGCTGCACAAGCAGCAATCAGGTGCACAGAAGCATAACTCCAAATGAATAGCACTGCTCCGTGAGTCTGGATGTTTAACTAAGCACACACACAGGGATCGTATTTCTCCAAGACACTGACTGAACGAAGAGTGAAACAAAGTGATGTCCACGGCATGGCCCCAGCGTTCTGCTAACAGCGGCATGGACCGCAGATTGCAGATGCTAGAAAAAAAGACCACTGGCAAGCTGACACCGATGACGCAAAGCGATGACGATCAGTGACCGTTATTTCGTAGTTGCCCCTTTCGGGTCACTGCTGCATTTATTGGCTTGTTAACGCCACCGCCTGCTGATCGGTAAAATAACTGAATGATGCAAATATAACAGCATCCGGCTCCGTGGTGCTTACTGGTGGTCAGTGACTCATAAAGGTTGGCACATTAATGTAAATGCAGCAGAATTAGAAAGAAATGTGACGGGAGTAATAACAAGTGCTGCTAATAAGGCTGATATAAATATAAACTATAATACTGAAATGGAGACGTCATCTCTGCTCTGTGTTGTTTTGCTGCTCATCTCCTTCAGCTGAGTGTGTGCTGTGGCTGCCATACTCTCTGTATGCTGGTTATGTAATCACAAGGAAAGAGGAGGAGGAGGGTCTCGGATGCATAGACACACACACACACACACACACACACACACACGCCTCCCTCTCAGCACCAGCTTCTTCCTGCTCTTCCTCCTGCACTCACCATCATCTACAACAAATCTCTGTATCAGTCATGCTTGCAGGCTCCAGGTCTCAAGTCACTGGGGGAATATTAGCTATCTGCTATTTATAGACTCTTCAATACATGAGAGAAACTGTCTCCAGCCACACGCACGCACACACACATACACACATACGTTTAAATTTCCGATCAATAGCTGCCTCTGTCAGGAGCGCAGAGCTGGAAATTGGAGAGTGTGTGTATGATCTCATTTTTCATTGCTTCGCAGCGATGTAAGCACTGATGGCTCCTTCTGTTTACAAGCGAGTGTACACGACCCAGAACGGCCTTTTGATGCTGACTCTCTTCTAGACTTTATTTTACACACAGTATGCAGCGCCTGAATCATTCACTTCATTCATATTTCAAAACAGATTTTTAAAAATTTGTAACTATATCTGTATATTAAATATGCATTGTTTTGATATTATTTAAATATTTAACTTGTATATTTGTGATCATTTTGTTTCTATCTTATTAATGAGATTTCTGTATTATATATTATTTCATTGAGCTTAACTGCCTTTTTATTTCCATATTGCAATTTTAACATTTTATATATATATATATATATATATATATATATATATACACACACACAAATTTTAGGTATTTTATTTATCATATTTTGTAACAGTTTCAGATATTTAGAACTATTTTTTTCTACGTGCACTTCTTTTCTTTTAAAATATATAACTACATCTATATAATTTGGCAGGAGTTTCTAGTTTATGCGCTCTCCGGATAAATATTACACTAACTGTTGTCACGGAGTTCTGACCGGCAGATGCAGGCCCGTTGTTTACAGTATAATTAAGCTCATTTCGCTGTGTGCGCTTCATTCTGCGGTTGTGTTGCTCCAACAGATCTCCTGTGATGTTCCTCTGAGGTCCGGCAGACTCGCAGCGGATTATTGCGCTGAAACGAGCTGCAGGAACACCGTGTTTATTTTTCCTGCGCTCAGGTGAAGCTGCGGTGAATCAGCCTGCCGGTTCGTGGCAGTCCGCTGATACAATATTTACACAGACCACAACAGAAACAGTCTGCACCCCCCCCCCCCCCCGCCCGGTCTGTCTGCAAAATGGCTCTGAGGATAACTCCACAGGGCGCAGCTCCGCTCTTTATCACTGAGAAAATAATCACCCGTTAATTTACTCACCGAATCTCCTGTCAGCAGAAGCGGGGAAGCAGCTCAGGGAAGCGAGGAGGAGGAGAAGGTGGAGGTGGAGGTGGAGGGAGGAGAAATGCAAAGGATCCATGTCTCTCCTGGGTTATTCTCTCGAGTGTTAAAAGGCCATCTTTTTTCAGCGGGGTTTGGTTCCTCTTCGTTCCCGGTTGGAGCGGCCCTTGCGCAGCCGGAGGAGCGGAGGAGACGGTGGATGGATGTTGGAGGAGAGGAGAGGATGCTGGGCGTTTCTGCTGCTGGAGGGTCGCTCAGCATCAAAACACGAGCGTTCACACACGGCACTTCCGGGGGGGGCATATTCCAAAATAAAGTTAAAAAAATGATCGTGGTGGGGAGAAAGGGAAGCTTTAAACCGAATTTTGAACAATACGTGATTTTTTCTTCTTAATCTCAAACATCATGGATATTACGTAAAAAAAATAAAAAAAAAAACCTGACATTTAAAAACAGACAAACTGGCTAATTTAACTTTTTAATATGTTTTTTTTTTTACAAAATTATTTTTATTTATAATTATGCTTATATCACCCCTAACACTTTAGAAGCATAAAATTTAACAACAGAGCTAACGGCTCTTTTTAGACTTTTTCTTTCCCAAAATAGACAAAAGAGAACAAACACTCAAATTTAGATAGATTGGACATTGCACACCTTTATCTAAACTGTATACTCTCGTTTATAGTATGTATCCACTTCTAGCCTAATGGAGGCATAGTATAGGCAATGGGGGAAAAGAAATGTTATAATTTTACAATCAATTTATTCTTATTGTTCCTTTCAATCAGTTTTTATCTCTTCAGATGTTACTTTTTTAAAAAAAAAATTAGAGCAAAAAGTAATCAACTACAGTGTTTTCATACTTATAATTTAACATGTTATTTACTTCCGTTATGCTCAGGTAAATACACCTGCAGAACAAAGTGAAGGCTTTAATTTAGCTTTATATGGACGCAAGCATTTATTCGTGACGGTAATATTTTAGATTTTACGGTACGTCACAACCGAGCTTTTATTTTGGAGGTTACATTGATCCGGATTCGCTCCTTTTCCTGTCTGCCTTCACTGATTCAGGAGCGCTCTGATTCAGCACTGCCGCTGCCTTCAGGTGCAGTCGGAAATAATCCCGTTTCTGACCTGAAGACAGGTGGAAACACGGAGGTCATTTTTATCTGGCTGCTGAGAAATCTCAGCACTACTTGAAGAATCTGGGATAGGCATGGAATAAAATGCCGCAGACGACCCTGAAATGTGCAACGATGGGTGCGCATGAGGAACATTTTGAATGAGCATCTAGCACTCCTCTTGACAGAGGAGCATTTTTATTTGGGTCATGTAGTCCTTTCCTAAAGCAGTAGTTGGCTTCAGTCGATCAACAGCTCTCATTTTCATTTCAGATGTGAAAGGAAGTTGCCAGCCAAAAGCAACTTGATTAAAGCATGACAATTAATATCTCAGTCCGGCTTCGCCTGTGAGCACAGAAGCTCCACCTACTCATTGCTCAAATCTTCCGTTTGTGAGGAGCAGCCAATCAGAAGAAAGTTGACACAAACTGAGCTAAAACAGCTCCTAAGCTCCTAAAACAGATGAGGGGCTCCTCAAAGACCCATCATGAGATTAATAAGAATTATTTTTGAGCTGTGAATCATACAAAGCTGCTCCACAAGAGCCCAAGAATAAATGCATGGGGCTAGAAAAGATCATGAACCTTTTCTTGTTCGTGTCTCTCCAAGGTCAGAGATTATATTTTTAAAAATCCTACAGTGAGTTTTTAAGCAGTCAATACCATTTTCTAGACGGGGATTAAAATACCCAGACATAGTGCATCCTACCTTCTCTTTTTCCACCTGCTGCTCATTTCATTTATGACAAATGAGATGAACTCTGCTGTGTATGCATGTGTGAGTGCGTCCAAATATTTCCAGCCAGAAGAGCAAGTCGGTGCTTACAGGGGCCTCATCAGTGAGTGGGCAAACAGCGAGGCGTCTGTGTTTACACTTATCACAGGAATAAGGTGGAGACACGAGCACACACAAACTGCCGACTGATTTTGTGGTCCTGATTCTGTTAAAGTTTCACCGCCTACATTGTGGTGTGTTCAGGGTCACATAGAGAGACTTGGATGCTCAGGACAGGCGTGTTAGTGCTGGAAAAGCTGGAAGGTGCAGCTCTCCTAAGTGCAGAGTCTCTGAGCAGAAAGTAAAATATCTGATATTAAGGGGAGATTTGCAAATCCACCTTCTGCGTGATATACATGTATTTTTAAGATCACTCAGGTCGAGCAAGTATTGTAGAAACGCTCCTCCTTATATAAAGAAAAAATACTGGGAAATTAAACAGCTCAGCTTGTGGCTAACCTGGATGACTGGAGCCCTTTCACTACATTGGCTTCATGAAATCGTTTCCTGTCACACTTTAATTTTCACGTTTAGATTACCGGAAGGGAAACAACCTGCATGAGCCTGTAAGCGCTCCGTGGAACTCAGATGGATCTTCAGTAAGCAAAGACAGTCGCTGATAAATGCCACGATGCTGCTTTATGATGACTTCTCAGTGGGTCACAGGACTAATCTACGGGTTCTGGATGATTAATCTCATGAACCAATAAAACTGACTTTATTTGTTCCCTGTGAATTACAGGATAACCGTACATCTTCAGTCCCTGAAAGGGATTGTTGAGGGGGAAATCACTCATTGGTGATTACTTGCAGACTTACAAATGTAATCTGTGAGCAGATTGCAGAGTAGTGGATTACTATTTACACCCCTCACATGTTTATAGAAAACAAGATCAATTTCCGACCTTTGACCTAAGAATAAACCATAAGAATCTGGGTAAGCTGAACAATGTTGCGTTATGACAGTGAAGTCATGGGACAAACACATCAAAACAGCACCCTCTAGTGTTCTCTGAGAGCAGTGCAGTGCAAGAGGTTGGCCGTTTGTGTTGGTGTGTGAAACCAGTCAGTTTCACTATCCTGGCATTACCCTGTAGTGCTTCTTTGTACTGTTGACAGCTAAAATTTCATCTCGAAGACACAGAACCAGTCAGAATTGTGTCCAAAGCTTCCACTAGCACTGTACTTCCCTGCAGTTTACCGGCGGCATGAGTCAAAATTTAGGAATTTTGGTGGCACTGAAATGAACTACGTAGCACTAGTTCTCAAACACAGCACTTTTCTATGATCAGTAATATTTTAAATTGATCCCTACTGTCAACTCTCCATCTTAAGCTCGCGTCTCTGCTGAAAAACAACAAAACCTAAAATAGCAGCACCTCAAGGCAAGAAGATCTGCAGCTTTATGATTTCAACCAAGCGGCCTGTGCAGAATTGGAACGTTAATAAACTGAAATTTCTATCAAAATATTACATGTACATATTTATAGGGCAGCATCAGAGTTGAGTCCAGTATTGTGGGCTGTGAGGTTGTGATTCTCTCTCCCCAGCCACCTCCACCAGCTCATCCGGAGGGACCCCAAGGTGTTCCCAGAGATATCTCTCCAACGTGCCCTGGGTCTACCACGGGGCCTCCTCCCAGTAGGACATGCCCGGAACACCTCACCCAGGAGGCATCCTAATCAGATCCGCGAGCCACCTCAACTGGCTCCTCTCTATGTGGAGCCGCACTCCTCACCCCATCTCTAATAAGGGAGAGGCCAGCCACCCTTCGGGGGAAGCTCATTTCTGCTGCTTGTATTTGCGATCTCGTTTTTTCGGTCACTACTGGAAGCTCGTGACCACAGGCGAGGGTAGGGACGCAGACCCGATCCGCCTGTCGATCTCCCGCTCCCCTCTCCTGTCACTCATGAACAAGACCCCGAGATACTTAAGCTCCTCCACCTGGGGCAGCAACTCGTCCCTGATCTGGAGGGGCCCTTTTTGGGCTGAGGCTCATCATTCTGCTGTCTATTTTATGGTTCTTATGCAGTGTAATTAATATATATATGTAGTGAATCCTGAACATCCTAACACTTCCTGGTTGCTCCATTTATCTCATTAAAGTCAAATTCTATAATGCACATGGTTTATTTCTCTCACTCTTCCTTCATTTTTACTTATTTTCTCCTATTATATTTTAGCCTTTAGTAAATCTCTTAACTTCTATTAGTTTCCATGAATAAATTAGATATGAAGCTGACTAAACTCCAATAAATTGTTTTAAACTCCCTTTAAAGCAAACAGCCTTACACAGAAATTCATGCTGTTACTCAAAAGCTGCCCATCCCCTATAGCTGCAGCCAGGGGTGTCTCAATACATCAGTATTACCTAACTGTGGCATTTAAAAAAGGAATATCGATAATGCATATGTAATACAAATATAACTAAAAAGATTTTTTTTTCTCTACAGTTCTGGTTGCAGTTTCCCTCCGCCTTCATACAGCTGAATTTTGAATGAAATTTGCCAAAAACCAGATGAAATGCACAAAAATAAAGTTATTAATAAGATTTACTGACAGTAAAATTACTTCCATTTTGGGGTGGGTTCTCTCCGGGTACTCCAGCTTCCTCCGACAGTACAGAGACATGTATGGGGTCAGGTTAACAAGCTTAATTAACTAGGCTAATTAGCTGTGGGTGTGAGTGTGAGCAGAAGACCGTCTGTGTGTGTGTCAGCCCCGTGACAGACTGCCGGACAGGCTCCAGATGTTACGTTCAAATCCGATACTGTGGCAGCTCCGGCTGCAGCCTTAAAGTAAAATAAAACAACAGAGACCACAGCGTTCTGTCTGTACAGCTTCATGCTGCTATGGCCAGCTTAAAGCTCTTTATTAATTTTAAAAGACATTGAGGAGACATTCAAAAACAAGGAAGCCGTTAAAGCATTTTGTTGCTTCTTTCCATACATGTAAATATCTCTGGGTCGGGTACATTTTAAGGCACAAGATAAATTAAGAAGGAGGCGGCGTGAATATGGAAAAAAAAACCAATAAAAACCCAAAGCAATTCTCTCTAACAGTACCTGTAAACGTTCGCTTGCTTACAGAATTTTTATAATTATGTTGCATGAAGAAAAAAAGAAGTTACTTTTCATATAAAACCAGCATTTACTCTAGTTTTTTCTGGACAACTGAGCCCACAGGCACAGGCTTCAAATCTGATGGTTTACACACAAGACAGCAACACACACACACACATATATATATATATATATATATATATTGTGTGTGTGTGTGTGTGTGGAAAATACTTTCTTTATGCTTGATGTGAACACAAAGCAAAAGTCTCTTGTGTTGTGAAAGTCAAAGGTCACACTTCCCTTTATCAGCAGAAAAAAACCTGCTGTTCTTTGGCTGCGTCGGGTCACATGAACAAACCCGCTGTAAAGACAAAGCGTTTACTATAAAGCACAGACAATAAAGGAAGGTCACTGGCTGCGCCTTGTTTCAGACGGCATTTGGAAATCGAACCTTTACGCCACATTAAGACTAAAGTTGATTCATAAACGGTACGCAAACAGCTGAGAATGATGATGGCGGGAATATGAGCGTCACCATGACGACAACAACAAACCCTGCTGCGAGTGTCGCGATCAAACGTTTAAATGCAACATTGGATTCACTGAGAAGGCGCTGCCAAATATTTTCAAAGCCACTATGTGCAGATGTCGTCTGTGATTAAAGCGTTCAGAAATCCCTCCGAAATCTGGTGCAATCTTTGCAACTCTTCTAATCTCTGTGTGTGTGTGTGTGTGTGTGTGTGTGCGCGTGTTGTGAAATAGGCCTGGGCATAACCAGCATGAGCACATCAGAGGAAGTCCATCCGATCCACTTTTCCACTGCAGAAAGTTGGAAGACTTAATGTGAGAACTGGAAAAAGTGGAGTGACCGTCATGAATTGCTACAACATTTCAGCTACAGATGAGAAATTAAGAGCGTCAGTGAAGTGAGCATGATAAATGATTTTTGTTACACCAACACGGGCAACAGGAAGTTAACAGGGGGCGATGATAAATTAAAACGAAATAAAATCTGGGCACCACCCTTAGCTCGTTCCAGAGAGCAGCCCTATAATGCCCGTCTCTTATCATAAAATGTGATCGTAAAACGTCGTGCTGCCAGTGGAGGGCGCCAGTGGACAATTTGCAGTTCTACACATAGTGGCTTTAAATACATGAAGGAGGAGAGGGTGATCCTTACAATACTTCAGTTAAAATACAAACCAGTTTGACGATGCAAGAGTAAAACATTTTGAGAGAAAACAGAAGACTAATCACTTTATAAAACCAGCAGCCGTCCGGGTCAGTTAGCTCAGCATACCGATGAGCCCGTCTCTGCAGCCGCAACATCCAAAGCCTGATAACTGACACTAAATCGCCATACATACACACCAGGTAGTGTTTTCACTGGGTCTGCGTGTCAGACTACTCTTTGGCTGATTGTCACCAAGTTAGTTAATCAGGCTTACAACCGTTCAGCTATCGGTTAAAATTCATACCCTAAATAATTCTTTTAGCCACGTATTGTTTATTAATAATGCTACTGACTTCAACACATTAAATTCTCTATATAACACAGCAGCTTATGGTACAATAAAGTTGGTCAGTGAGGTTATCTGGACTTTTCCCATGTCAAGTAGTGCCATTCTGACAAGGCCACTGATGTCTCAGGTATGGATGGTGTGAAACAGATCCCACTCCCAGCCTGTCACAAACGGATGCTTGATGGTTTTTTTTTAATGCTCGGGTTTAATGTCCAAACCTAGCCAGTAGCTTTGTTGACTAATTATAACCCAAAGAGCGTGTGAAGTAATGCGAAACAAAAAGTCCCAAACAGACAGAAACCTTAATGCTGAGCTGAGCTAGGCTAGGCTAAGTTAAGCTAAGCTAAGCTAAGCATCTCCAGGCAGAGATCAGAGTGAAATGTTTTCATCATAACAAACTATTGCATGACAAAGCTTATCTAGATCATTTTGACAGTAAATTTTTTTAATTTCAGTATTTATTGTTTTAAAAAAAAAAAAAAGTACTCCTCTTTAGATGAATTTAGGACACCGGTGCACTGAGTAGATATGATCCTCTAGAGATTTTTTAAAAAGTGCAACTATTCATACTCAGCTTAAAAAACTAACAAACAAAAACAAATAAAAACAAAGCAGTAACACTCAATAACAGCCTTACTTCAGTGTAAGCCCCCAAACGTGTCAGCAAGGTCAACAACACATTTGCGTGCACACAATTCTTTTTAATTAGTTCTCTCTCTCACACACACACACACACACACACACACACAGACTTGCAGTGAAATAAAGCCAGTGTGTTGCCGTGTTACCCAAAACCCTACAAGCGCAGAATAAACCAAATACTTTTCGCCTCTTTGGTGTGACTCGGTCCAGAATGTTTTTGCATTAAAAAAATAAAAAAAAATAAAATAAAATTACAAACAATCATTTGGCCAATAAGACACCACACCTCCCTCTCACCTCTACAACACACCTCATACTCTGATTTGTCCAGCATCACTGTACATTATTTACAAACTTGTACACTCCTGTCATTCTTTGTGAAAAAAACAAAAACAGTTACTTCTCTAAATATAGAATATAGGCTTCCATAGCACTACACTGTAGTATAGTTCTCTACATGTATATACTCCCTTTAGCTGATCACTCTCACTTCTTAAAGGGGACGTTTGCTTTGCGACTGATGTGATTAAATGAGTGCCAAAAGCTGCTTTTCGCAATCAGTTTGTTTCTTACAGTCACAACTAATGAAAATCAAAAACATGTGCTGCAGAGTTGGACGTGCATAAAGTGGAAGTGTGGCGAGCTGATGAAGACACTAAATGATGACGACTTATAGTTGGTGTGGCTTCGCCAGGCCGTCCGAGCTCAGCTCGTGCCTGCAGGAGGGGGAAAAAAGGGAGTTAGGAGTGAAATCAGGCTTTGTGCAGTCTCTAACACCACATCGTTTTCATTTCTGAGACCACGAAAGAATAAAAGCAACCTTTAAGATGTACTGTGCAGTAACTCTTCGCAATTTATCTCAGGCATGAACGGCTAAGGCAGGAAAAGTAGAAAACTCATCTTCTGTTCATTTACGCCCACTATGGGCGCAAACGCCCTTTCTGTAACTGCCGTGCTCGCACCAGTGATCAGTAAAGCACTAATGGATGTTTATTGTTGTACAGCTGCTGCAGCCTTTATGCCTCACATCTGTGCCATTTTTAACAAAATCAATATCGCAACAGCTGAGGCAGGAAAAGTGACTAATGGTGTTTCGCTCTGGGTTCAGTGTTGAGCCCTGCAGCAGCGCGCCGCTTCACCCAGGCACTACTTTGCTTTTATTGATACTAGAGATGCGTAACCGGTGCACAGTCCTCCTGCAGAGGAGTCCACGGGGGCACAAAACGTCCCCCCAGAGCCCCGCGCTCGCTGTCTCACGACGGCGTTTACTCAGATTTTAGGGTGGTGCTGACAACATCTTATTGTGGGTTTACCGCCTCTAATACTTGGGGCTGTGGAAACAACAATGCTGCTTAGTTTTTGGAGGCATCTGCCAATGTTTCAGATCTTCTGGTGAAGCCGGTCAAGATACCCATGTCACCAGATAATTGTCCGTTCACGTGAATTATCTGTTTAGGTAAGGCTGGCTCTAATATAGGCTACTGATGCATTCACAATATCATCAAAGGCATATAACCTAACAAGGTGAAAGATAACAAATAGATTTAAAGAGACTAATGACTGACCATTGTGTCCAACCCTTGGTGATCTCCTCATTAGTCAAATCCACCAGAATCTGATGAGAAAACAAGAGCAAACTTTTCTTATCCAGTGATAATAAAGCACTTCATAGAAATACCACGCTAGAAGCAGAAAGGACACGGGCACGCTAACTTTAGGACAGAGTCTAACAGGATGTGGCTTCGCTCGAAACCAGCAACATTATCTTCCACTCCAGAGGCGCTTGGTTCCGTTCCACCGACAGCAACACAAATAAAAACAATAAAATATCTCATCTGCACCTTTCCAAGAAGGCCTTTGTGTTTAGAGAGCAGCCCTCCACCGTTCTTCACGGCAACATCCAGAGTCCGCCTCTCCAGCTCCATGAGGGAAACGCTGAACTCGAACCTGAACAGGCAGACGACACGGTGAATCTTTGTGAGCTTTGCTCGGCTTAATTAACAGCGGGACGGTCGCACTCACGTCGCGTCGTAAAGGGGGTTGAGGTTTTTCTTCATTGTCGGAGTTTTCCTCCTGCCCGACCTCCGTTTGTCAGGGAGCAGGTAGAGCCGAACGTAAGGATCTGAGCCATGATCAGTGAACGCTATGAGGTTTCTGTGGAGGCCCGCAAAACGGCATTACTCGAGAGTGAGAACACAAAAGAAACATCTTATTCTCTTCTTTGCTTGTTTGTTTACCTGCAGCTGTGAACAACTACGATCAGTTTGTTTCTCTGGGAGCTGTGTCTGATCGTCAGCTGGATCTCACCGAGTGGGAAATGACTGGGGCCTGAACCACTGCAGAGAAAATAACTGAAATATTAGCACCACTGAACATGCGTAGGTTTCTTGTTACACTTATACACCAACCAAAAACATCTATTTTTATTGCAGAGGTTGTCTAAAATGTCCTCAAATCATAATAAGAAGATGTAAAAATAATAATAATAATTATGTATAAAGACTGATAGATACTTGTGGAGCTGCTCGACTCTGTGCTGCAGCTCCTGAGCAGCGTAAGGGTTGGAGATGTCCGATGCAATGCTCGGCGTTGGCTCCTTGCCTCCAGCCAGAAACTGCTGGGAGCCCGAGATGGCCAGGTTTGAGGTGCTCTTCCCAGTTTCTGCCAAGCTCCTCCCAGTTTCTGCCAAGGTATGACCTCCTCCACTGCCACCCTGCCCGAAGTCCGCATTTCCCCGGGACTTCGCAGTCTCTTTAGCTTCTTTCTGCTTGCTCGACACATCCTGGGCTGGCACGGAGGCCGAGTGGGGAATGCCTGGGGTAGGGAGGGGAGGCTTGGACGACTCTGAGGAGTTAGAGGGCCGTGGGGTCGGGCTGGAGTAGTCATTTTTGCGGACCTGCACCGAGGACGGGGTTGAATTTGAGGCCGCTGAAGTGCCCTTATCCAGACTCAACACCTGAAATCAGCCACAGAGAAATGACAATCAAGAGAACTGTTTAATAAGCTTTGCAATGACACGGTAGGTAGGTGAGACCCTCAACAAAATCTTTAAAAGCCCGGCCTTTCTCAATCTCAAATCACAGGGCATGTTTTGCATTGACTTGGACAAGCTTGACAACTTAGAATCAAAGCGACCTGGCAGCATCGTGCCGAAACATCACTGATCTTATACCCGCAGAGCAATCTTCATCTTGAGGGTGCAGCCCGGTGCAGAGTTCCTCAGAGGGAAGCGCTGGTTCAGTGTCATGTTGTCTGCCTCCAGCAGTTGAGGCAGGCGCAGTGCAAACGTCCCCAAAGAACAATCATGTTTCTCATCCTTCACCTGAAAGATGAAAGCATTCGTTTGAACAGGATAATGTAAGTTACAGTTCATACATTCCAGATTTACCTGCTTATAAAAAATTAAAAAAAAAATCAACCAAATGTCTTCATACCTCGACCTCCAACTCCTGGACTTTGGGGTTGTGGATGAGGAAGATGAAGGATTCCTCCCACACCGGTTCATTGGTCTTATATTTGACCTGGAAAAAGGAAAGAAAGGAAGGAAGAGGAAAAGGAAAATCTCAAGCCGAGATGGATGATACACATAAGAAGCAAATGTGCACATACAAGGAAGATCTTCCGAGAATAAAGACTGACATGCTGTGAAATAATCAAACCCTGAGCGCTTGGGTTCGCTTCAGTTATTCGGTGTTTTATGCACAAAAGTTTGCTTTCATTTCAATAACTGGCATCACCACAGTGAGCCCACATTTTGCTTTGCTCTCACCTTGCTCTCGAAGGACTTGTGTCCCACTCTGAACTGGACAAACGGGCTGGGGTCACTGGTCAATTTCTTGCCGGACTGCCGCGGGAGAAAAACAGGTGTTACAAGCAAGAAATAAAGCTGCCTAGTTTAGCTATGCTAGCGTTACCTGTAACTCCACTAAGTTTTTCCTTAGAGTTCAGTTTGCAACAGAAAGCTGCAGTGACAGAGTCTAATTAATTAATTTGCGTACGAAATCAATCAAATTAAAATCAACTTAAGTCCCTACAAACGCGCCTAAAATGTGCCTGATTACATGAAGTGTTTTTGCAGTTTGGCGTTGAATAGAAAATACAGTATTTTTTAAAGCACTGGAAATCTGTATCTCGAGCTCATACGGTGTCATTTTGTGCCAGACTGCTCCCGTAAGGAACTGGTTAAAAATCCCCCAAAACCAGTAAGTATAGAAACCACACCAGATCAACGTGAGAGAGAAGATCAGAATCCAAACAGTTTAAAATGCAGCTCAGGCAACAATGCTGTTATTTACAACACACACTGTTAGAAACGGTTTTAGGTGATTAGAGTTGGTTATTGATTCAACAACAGCCAGGAAATCAGCTGTGAATCAATCGGCAGCACCTCCGAATGTGATCAAACCAAATGAGCTTTAATAGAACTATCCAGGTTTTCAGACTCTGGGTATTATCGTTTAGGCGCCAACAGCACGAAAAATGACGCAAGCAGCATGTTTACTGAAACAGACCTCTCTGCTACGGGCTTTAAAGAGGAGCTATTTTCTTCTGGGGAAAGTAGTTCCAATGAAAGCTCTGAATAGTGAGGTCTGTGAATCATCAGGAGCAGCATGTTAGACTCGCAGTAAATATTTTAACAGCAATTCTTGGAGCTGGGCTCATTCCAAATAAACTCCCTGACAGTCCAGCATTAGCACAGCGCATCTTAAACGCTCACTTTCCCTAAAGGTTGCCTTCAGTGTCTCGTTCAGTACGCTACCCAGCTCAGCTGTGACCTACGAGCTTCGGAGAGGATTTAAGCACAAAATGACCACAAAAATCTGAGCAACAGGAAATTAAGAATCCAAACTACTCGAGTTCAGTATTTGACTTTTCTTGAGTATGCTGAACTGTTACATATACTGTATGGCCAAAAGTATGTGGGCACCCTTTGTCTTCAAAGCCTAATGATGAAAAGTGAAATGCAATGCCATTAAAAAAAATAAATAAACTGAGTGTTCGTTTTAACAGGTCCCAGAGCTCAGCTCAGCAGTACCAGCAGATCAGCTTTGTCCCGTCTCCCTACGCCCTCAGTTTTCCCTCTTCTCCACCCCCCCTCATATTTGGAAATATGACCCAGAGGCCCCAGAACAGACCCACACTGCCAAATGGAAATGACCGCAGATAGCAACAATGGTATTTTAACTAACGTGGTCCTGAAGGGTCTGATATTTTAGATGGTGCTCTTTAAGCATAGCATTGTTCTATCCCATAAACCCAAAACAGGCACCGCAACACTCACATCCACATTACACCATCTCTCTTTTGCGCGTTTGTTTCACAGCAATTTGAACACTTTTCTTAAGCAACATACAGGTGTCCGCATACTTTGGGTCATGTTGTGTATGCCTGTGTACGTGTTGCTGTATTTCTTCTGTATTTCCCTTCAGTGTCTGATCGGGATGGGTGTGCTAGGTCGCCGTGCCGTTACCTTGATGGCCTTACTGATCGAGGCATTCCTCAGCCCCGCTTGGTTGAACTCTAACGGATTGCGCTTTGATTTTCCCACAGGGACAAGGCAGGAGAGAGCAAACAACAACAACAACAACACACAGACACACACCAGCAGGTTATTTGGGAAAAAGAGGAGCATGCAGGGAGGAGGTGGAGGAAAGAATGATGACAGCACACCGGCGCCACCAGATGTATTGGGACGCACCGCACAATGACACAGACAGAGAGACATGATCACATGGTTAGTGTTATTCTCCAATTAAACCTTGACATGAGGTTAAAACTCGAGCTCAACCAATACTGGATTCAGGCTGACATATGTTTAAAAGTAGTGCCATTAACTGCATTAGTGTATCAAGACTTTTAGATACTGTGGAATAGCTTGGATATTAAAAAAATAAAAAATACCCAGCACGTATAAGTACACATGTTCTGTTTTTAAAGAAATAAGAGGGATTCTTTATACATCTATAAATATTTAATTTATTATGGAGTTCTACCGATAATAATGCCAACATGCCAGCCAGAAAATATTGATTGGACTCAAGTCAACACACCACACCATTAAATAAGAGTCAGTGGATAAAATGATCAGAAAATACATGGAGGTCAGAGAAAATGAAGATGGTTTGTGACAATGATGTAATGACTGGGGAACACTTATAAAGATTTTAATGGGAATGAAAACCACTGATATTAAGACTGTGGACAGCAAAGCCACTACAGAGTGTTTCAGTATGAAAACAGAATATTGGGAAATGGCAATAAAACAGACTGCAGCATCACTGTTATTACTCCCTGTTCTGCTACATCGAACATGAAAACCAAGGCTTTTAGAAAAAAGGCTTGTTGGATAAAAGAAAGGGAAGCTGTACATGCTACTGTAGGTCTGTGCACCTCTATGTGTTAATGACACGGTAACATTGTGCTGCATTGTATCAGAACACTGTAACAGATACAGTATCTTGCAGTGTGAGGCCGTTCTCATCCCCAGGGTGCCAATTAACACCGGGCTCTCGAAGCCACTGGCACGCCTCATTTATGCTCAAGGTGGCCCTTCACGAATCGGGGTTTGGCATTAGTGAGCGAGACCTTGTCATTTTTCAACATACAGGGTTAGTGTGTTACGGCCCGGGATGAGGTTGGAATAAAATGGCGTTGATGCGACTGTACAAAACCTCATCGGGCTTTTTGTCATGTTCCTGAGATCAGCATTGATCCAGCACAGAAGATGGGTTCAAAAACTCACAATTCTTTTCACATCATAGGCTCATGATGAGAAGTTTAGACTTTTAAGGAATTCACAGACTTGACAATCAAAAGGTTTGAGTTTATTTGGGATGTAAACTAAGATCTGGACATGTTGATGCCTGACTGGCCTCTGCAGACCACAGGATAACTGTTCCAGAGATGCAGATGTCAAATATAAAACATAACAAGAATCTACAATGAATTTATTTATCAAGGAAGGATGAACTATGACATGAAGTTTATCCTCTCAGATCTTTTATATCCTATAATTAACCATTTCTTCCAGTGAGGTCTGTTACGGTCTCCAAAAGTGGATAAAAGATGCCTCGCAGACCCCAACACCTCTACAGATACCAATCAAAGACTCCTGAGGGGACTCCGTGAGATCAAATGGAGAATCAGATCAGTGGCTCCTCTGAGTACGAGCTTTTCAGATCTTCCTATAACACTGAGCCCTCACCAAATCAATGGACCTAATATAAAACTCTTTCACAGCCACATCTATTCATCGCACTGATATCGGTACAGGGAAGCGATCCACTAAAATGCATAAATGTTTTAATTCCCCTGATATTTTTAAGAGAAAATATCAAATTCCTCGATACTTTGTTTCAAGATTTCTTTTATTAGAACACAACAAAAGTGATGTGACCATTGTAATTGGCGGCGCCTCCATGTGTATACGTATGCCTTCTATCAATCAAACGTCATCTTGGCGTTTACCATTACACGGTCTGTGCATTCCTTAAAATGATCACACCGGCTACAGGTTTTTGCGGAGCTCTGCACGGGCACGGGGGGAAGGGGGAAACCTGAACACACAATGGGGTTAAACGGGGAGGATGGAGGGAAGCAATCCACAGAGAATTCACCCTCCCTGCTCTTAAAATCTCAGTGATCAAAATGCATGCCTTCCTCCTCACAATAAAGTGAAATCCTACTGAGACAAGGCTAATATACTACAATTTTATACATTACAGTAGTTGCAACATTCCTTAATTATTAATTTGACATTTTAATATTACTTTAACATCATTTTTAAATGTTAACTTAAAAAAAAAGAAAATCAAAATACAATAATTCTGTCAAACTTTTGGTCCAAGACGCTGACCATTATGTTATGTTAGTTCCATAAATCGCATCTTTGAATTGAGTATTTATTAGCTCACTGCCAAATGTCAACTTCAAAAAGACTAGACTTATGATTATGTTTGCAGTACAATAACCTTTTCCCAGTTCTTTTTGTGGCTTAAAAGTCTATGAAAACTAATGCAGACTAAAATATGGCTGAACTCAAATCAACCTCTGACCTCTAATTAAAAATGAAGACTAAACATAACACTGGCAAAATTACAAATTGATGTTGTTGTGTACGAGAAGACGACATCAAAAAGGCTCAGAGTCTCCTCACGCACTTACAGACCCCAGAGGCAGACTAAACAGCTCCTAACGGTATCCACGGAGCTGTATCGACTTGTTTACCGTTTTAAAACTCGATTGCTCTGATAACATATCATCCGTGTCGGCCGCCAGACAGAAAACCATCAGCATCACTTATTTCTTAGGAGGAAATGAGCCGCTGATGCTGTGAATTAGCTGCGGTGAAGAGAACATGAAACTTGATTAGTAGAAGCTGTACGTGAAGTCTACTCTTTCTGAGCTCAATCATTTCTTCTAATGAACAATAACAGAGGAGGAGGAAGGATGATTTTGATAGCCCTTAAATTTAATCCGTCACTGTGGTTTTGATCGTTTCCTGGTCAGATCTTTCTGTCATGTTCCTCAGCTCTGGGATCAGTCGGACCAACCAAAAACAATCTACAGTAACAACGCTGATTATTCAACACATGCACAACTAGGGATCCATGCTCATCAGGCAATCTATTCAAACAAACAAACAAACAAACAAACAAAGGAAACTCTCTAATCATGGCATTCTCCAGAGCACTCTGGGATGCAGAAAACTGCCAGCGGACTCACAAATAAGCTCCGATAGAGAGAAGCCGTGTTCTCGCAAAACACGAGGCCCGCTGCTCGCCTCTCTTTTAAGTAGCCAGAGCCCAAGTTCCCCTCGAAGACGCTCTTCAGAGGGAAAAGGAGGTGAAGAAGAGGAAAAGAAGGGAAGAGGAGGCTGAGAAGAGGAAGGTCAAGTCTGTGCTACAGAAATCAACAACTAACAATGTGAGTTCTTTACAGATTTGACTTTTTTAATACCTGCCACAAACAAACGGCCAGGGTGGTGTAAAAATATATAGAAAAATAAAATGCATACAGAAGGTCCCCGATTCTTTCTAAAAGGCATGAACAAACAGAGTCAGTTTGGTTCAAAATATACAAAATATATTTATAATATGAAACTATGTTTTATTCTTAAAAAGATGGAGATGCACATTAAAAACTACAGTGCAAAGTATAAACCATCCATCTCAAACTCCCAGCGAATCTTTGGAGATGAAGTCAACACTGATCAGCACTTATGGCCCACTGGCCTAAAGAGGTTCTCCCCTCATACGTGTACCGCTTGCAAATTATGTTTTCAGTTTAAGCATTACTGTTACTGATACATTTCCAGAGCTGGACTTTTACTTGTAATCTTTTTTTTCTTTTTCTTTTTTTTACCAGCATACAGACATTTGAGTCCTGAAAAGCTAACGGTTCTATACTCTAATGAACAGAATTCTAAGTCTTTAGGTCTTTCAGATGAGACAGAGTGAAGAACAAGAGAGTTCAGAAAATTGAAAGGCAAAAGACTGAAGTGACATTTCAACTCATCTCCCAGTCTGCGGCATGTTCCATGTTCCTTATTCCTTGTAGGTATGTGGGTGAAGAGGTGGGTGTGAAGGTGAGTGCGTAGCTGGGTGCGAAGGTAGCGGTGTAGTTAGGCGTAGCTGTGTAGGTAAGAGTGTAGGGAGGTGAATCACTAAGCGCAATATGATGTGTCAAGTGCAGTGGTGTAAAGCATGCCACCACTGGACTCTAGAGCAGCGGAGACCGTGTTCTCTGGAGTGACGAATCACACTTCTCCGTCTGGCAATCTGATGGATGAGTCTGGGTTTGGTCGTTGTCAGGGGGACTGTACTTGTCTGACGGCATTGTGCCAAGTGTAAAGTTTGGCGGAGGAGGAATAATGTTCCCAAATTTGCCAGGAACAGTTTGGGAGCACAACGCAAGGTCCATAAAGACATGGATGGGTGAGTTTGGTGTTGAAGAGCTTGACTGGCCTGCACAGAGCCCTGACTTCAACCCAATACAACACCTTTGGGATGAACTAGAGTGGATACTGTGAGCCAGGCCTTTTTGTCCAGCATCAGTGTCTGACCTCACAAATGCACTTCTAGTGCAGGTGTGTGGGTAGATCCCAGTGAAGGACTATAAGCTCAACAGTGTGAAGCCACCCCTGATTTCCTGCAAAGCACTGGTTCATTAAGCTTCAAGACTCTTATGCCTCTTTTCCACTAGTACCTACTCGGCTTGATTTGGTTTTTAGGGTTTTCCTACCTAGTCGAGCCAAAAACTTGACATCAACAGACTGCGTGCCATTGACTGACCAGGGAGTGATGTCACTAGATGAGTCACAAGAGCGACTCCTTCACAAGAATCAAACTCACTGTATTTGAAACTCGGGAACTGGCTCCACACTAACAGATGTTCCAGACGTTTTTGTGTTTGGTGGCTAACAACAGTGTCCAGAGGGAGCTAGATGGAGAGACCATTTGTGTTTATGTCGCATACAAAAGACGTAACAGGACTTTTGGGCTGGCTTGCTATAATGACCCCACTCACATTGAGGCGGTGCTCTGTTGTAATGGAAAACGACCAAAATCGAGTAGAGTCGTGCGAAGACGAGCCAAGTAGGTGCTAGTGGAAAAGGGGCTTTAGATCGGTGAACAGAGGAGCAAAATATCAACAAAACCATCCTTGTCTTAAGGATCTATACAGTAAGATATGTGCGTGTTTTTAGTTCCTATCCTGTAAAGAACAATGTGTAAATAACTGCTGCTGCTAATCAACACCATAACATTCAACCAGGCCGACTCACCGGAAGGTTTCTGGCCGAATCCAGGAAGACAATGAGCAGTGCAGACGAGAGGCCGTCGTTGGCTTGACCCTGATCTGCTCTGATGCTCGACAGCACCTGTGACGAGGAACACCATCAGGCTCAAGCAGAATTGAAGTTCCCACAGTCCAAAACGTCATCAGCTAGTTTAAAAATGTAAATGAAGTGCTGGATTTAAGCTATTTCTGTTGACTGTACCTGGTCCAGCTTTTCAGGTTTGGACAGCAAAGACAGCCACTCCAGTTTGAGATGTAGCTTCCCTGAGGACACATCTTCCAGTGGAAACCACTGAAGTGAACAAACGTTCTTGTTCATTTTTAATCTCAAACCGCCTCAACCTTAAGCAACTAAATTAAAACATGCCCGTCTATCAAGGTCCTACTGAAACTTACAAAAACAACTTCTGCAGAAAGTCCAAAAAAAAAAAGAGAAAAAAAAAGAAAGAAAGTCATCATCTACTTGTACACAAAGCAATCAGCATCTCTAATGTGATATTATGAATACAATTACTGGATCATATTAGACTGCATGCTAAAAACAGAGGGCACCACAGACCTCATCGACCTTCTGTTCCTTCTGGAGCTCAACCATGTCGATTACGAGACTGGAAAAACAAATTGTGAACAATATAAATACAAATGAAATTTAAAAGCACACAGTGATACCTGTAAATGTCTTATTTTGTCCAACATCCAGTCCTAAATAATAACAGTAATTCACATTTGTCAAAGATTAGACGGGTGTTTGGAGTTTTTGCTATTTAAAAAGAATCAATCATAAATATAGCTGCTGATGAATTTTTCTTCTTTTCACCGTCTCTTGATTACATTTTCACAGCAGGTTTCGGAATGACGCTGACTCATCACACAGACTGTGTCGTGACGCTGAACTCTGGCGGGAAATGAAATTCAGACACGCTGCGCTGCTTTCATTAAACCCCACCGAGGATTCGGTGTGAAAGCTTTGATTGCTTTCAGGGGGCCCGTCCTTTGATGAAAAACTGTTATGAGTCACTTCAAATGGGAAATTGCCCAAAACACAGTGAAAATTACTTGGAAATACATTCATAAGAAAGAAGCGTGCAGCACCTTCAACCTGTGGGCGACCACTTTAGTTTGACAGTCGTGGCCCCACTCAGACTGACTGCAGTCACTCTCCGATTGAAAAGCTTTGCAAATAATCACCATCCAATTCTAAATGCAGACAGATTGCAAACACGTTGCAAACTTTCTGCACCATCTGCGGTTCATCTCTTTGCAACAGGGGCCTCAACCCAACTGGATGCATTCTGGGAGATCTAAATTTTTTGCCCATTTAATAGTTAGTCACTGTATCATCAGATACAGACTGTTTATAATTGCCAAGTTGACCTCATTCAATCACAAACTGATAGCAGACTGATGCTGCCTTGTTGCCGTTTTATTGGCACCTCGACGCACCAAAGTCACCTTGAAGACAGCAATCGCTACGACTACGCACGGTCGCAGTGCTGGTCCTCATCTTTGAAGTAAGCATTTCAAAGACGGCAAGATTACAGATTCATCCCACGTGGTTGGGCCGCTGTCTCCACTATTTTCCCTAGCACGACTTTAGCATTAGCACATCTGTAAATCCAATTATTTGTCCTGAGTAAATACAAAATGAAGAAAAAAAAAAAAACTTTAGGATGAAAGCTGAAAATCATATTTAAGTAACACTCTTCTTTAAGTGACTTTACCTTCCCAGAAAGTCATCTTGATCAGGGTCTTCATCAAACAGTTCAATCTCCATATTTTTTCCGGTGTTATCATACACCAAGGCCTGAGAATACACAAATAAACTGACATTACTATGGACCGGTGCAGACTGGACAGAAGCACGTGGACTCATTCAGGTGTGTTGGATCAGGGACACATCCAAAACCTGCAGGACACCAGCTGTAAGAGACGGTAGAACTACAAAAATAAACAGGTGCATCATGGGTAAAGCAGTGCTAAATGAGGGCACGGACTTTTAACACCGGCCCTCGAGGCCTGGAGTTGAAAACCCCTGCTGTACGGGCAGCCAGCCTGTAGCAGGGCTAACACAGAGAAACAGACAACCATTCACACCTGTGGGCAATTTAGAATCACCCATCAACCTAACCCCACCCAGACCTTCTACCTGTGAGGCAGCAGTGCTAACCACCACGCCACCATGCTGCTACACACTGTTCCATATCACAATAACTCTACTAAAGTACTCTAAGCATCACACCGACGACTCAGTCTAACTTCATGCGACGCTCACTTCATAGACTTCGTTCCACTTTGGGTTCAGGGTGTCGTGGATGACTTTGCTCTTAAAGAGTTTCGTCCCAATCTTGATGACTCCGTATGGATCTGACTTCCCTTTGATCAGCCCTCCCAGGTACGTGTCCTTACGCAACACTTCCTGGGCCTCGATGAAGTGGATTCTCAGGACAGCCTGAAGAAAAAGAGGAGATTATGAAGTTTGTTTTTTTTTTGGCTAGTCACGTCAATATTCATAGTAATTATAAAGGACAGAGAAAAGCACCAAATCATGGGACTCGTGGTTCCAGCTTCCCATGATTCCCAATAATTTGCATTCACCTATTCAATTGATTTAATCGACACACTTTTTAACAGCTGCGATTAAATGTAAACTCTTCGCTGCATCTGTGTTACCTTGGGAATGGGGAAGCGGAGCTTAGTCATTTGCTCCTCTGACACTAGTGGGATGTTGATGCGGTTTGGCAACACCAAGTAGCTGTAGATGATGTCTTGGAGTAGACTGTCACACAAACCACTGACATAGAAGGAGAAGAAGGAGAAACACAGGGGAAGATGAAGAGCAAATTAAAAGTGAGAAGGCAAAGAAAAAAGAAATAGATGACATTAAAACTGAGCATTTTCAGCCTCTCATTTGGGCATCAAGTTTTCCTCCAAATGTGGGACCACAGGTTATTAAAATCTGTGTGCACAGTCGGGCCCTGCGCATGCTTAAAGTGTGCTCGGATACGCTCCTCTCCGATTCCGGAAACGTACTGATACAATACTAACATGCTGACTGGATATCAGGCAGGAAACAAACAGCAAATATACCGAGCCAACAGCAGATCCCAGCTGTTGCTTATGCAAAGTGCCGTGGTACACGTGAGAGAGTCGGGAGGTGACTGTACAGTTAGTCACGTGTCCGAGAGACACACACACACAAAAATACATGACACCCATTTCTGATGACTAATAAATTCTGAATGGTGCCTGGAAATAACCCACAGATTCAGAGGAACACACAATTTGCATCCAAAATAACAAAAAGAAAAAAAAAAAAAGCAATCAAGACATTGTTTCTGGGAGGAATCATGCTCTTACTGAATTTGTGACTAGTACAAATACAAGCTGTAATCATCTCCATTTCTCTGTATGGCAGCAAACTAAATTTGCACCATCCTTTGACATTTGAGCTCTTTTCCTCTAGATGGCAGCAGCATGCCGCGTGAGAACAGCTTCACCTGCTTTTCAAAAGGAACGAATTAGGAGGAGCTGATTCTGGGTCAGCTTTGCTCTGGGACTTCACATGAGCGCAAAATCGATTTTAGTGTCGACATGCTGATTCCTGAGCCGCTTGCTTCACTACATAACTAAGCTGAACACATAACTACGTCCAGATGAGATTTAAGTGGTGCAATTCTGCTGCCTAGCCCATAGCTAAACATCCACTGAGATTTCAGCATATCCCATAAAAGGAGTTTGTGTGTGTCGTGTGTGTGTGTGTGATCATAAATGCTGCTATTCAAAAAGAAAGCAGTTGGAGTGACCTCAGGTTTTCCTACTGTTTCAGGGCTAAATGCAAATACTCACTGAGGAAATATGAGTGCCCTCACACACAGGCACACACACACAGGAAGAGGTGGGCGGGGTGATTTCAGGTCTGTAGCTTGAATGTAGTGTGCGTGCACACACACACACACACACACACACACACACACACACACACACACAGGCAGTTTTCTTTGAACTTGCTCAACAAGGATAGCTACATTTCACAGGGTGGAGTCTTTTGGAAACCGCAGTGTGTTTCTCTGCTGAACACAAATTGTTAACCACCAGCCAAGCAGCAATGTGTTAATAAAGGAGACGGGGGTAATAACGCAGCAGGCAGTGTGCTAGCAGCAGTCCGGACAGGGAGGCTCACCGCCTTCAGGTTTTGTGGTTCTTGCAGCATATGAGCCCAGACCGTGAGGCGCTCTCCCTTTGAGACTGTGGCGAGTACGGGCTGTACCAGTATCAAATCACCAAGATCACAAAGGCTCGCTCACAGCCCTTTATATACACTTTCTGCAAGACCACATTCTTGCACACTTACTCACATTTAGTAGCATCGTGACGTAAAAGGCAACACTATTGGATAAGACCAAGAGCCTAGAGTCTAGACTGCGGACTCGCCCTCAGAGGACTCCGGTGGTCTGCTGCCCTGCTCTCTGCCAACATGGCTGATATTTGTAGCCGTTACAAGTGAAAAGTCAAAATAACGCTCGATGCCGTTCTCCTGAGGATCAGCTTTAAGAACTTTAGCGACCCCTTCGCTTTTCATCATCAGGGCACAAAGACTGAAACACAGATGACACCACTGTAAGCCTGAGATGGTTAACAAGCTGCACCACTGTTAGTAGTAACATGTTAGATTACTTTAAGCTCAGCCTGTCAGCTCAGTTGGAGTGAATGTCATGATGCTAAGTAGGGTCACATTTATACAAAAATCATTTATGTTAATGTACCTTCGAATGAGGTTTCCTCACTTTTTTTTAAATGCCCATTTTTTAAAGGAACTAAAGTCTTTGTAGGATAAAAAAATAAACCACTGAAGTTACATCACTGACAACAATTTCACCCTAAAGTAACACCACGTGACATGTCGACTTTGACAGATGAGCTAATTAAAGCGACACCTCGAAGGTCACGCTGAGATCCAAAGTTAAGTCACCGGCACCCGTTAAAACAAAGCCATAAAGTGGAGCACGTGTAGCTGTAAAGCTTTTGGTGCTTTTCTACTGAACGGTCTATTTCACTCAGCAAGTCAGGGAAAAAATTACCACACAGCTGGATCTGGTGAATATCACTTTAAGGGTGGAATAAAAATGACCTAAACCTTCGAAACCAAAGACCGCTGTGTGCGCCTAAAGATCAAAAAAATACAAATTCCTGTCTGGAAAATCTTCCCACAAATCCAACCAATACCCCATCTCTGTCTGTCGCGGGTCTCCTTTCATAATAACGCTGCTAAACATATCAACACTCAGAAGGGAAAAGTAACGGTCATAATGCATTCTGTGATCAGGCGGTTAATGTAATAGCTTCAGCAGCAGAGCCGAGGGCCTTTTTCCATCAGAGGAAACAAAGATTCTGAAGGTTCAGCATGTTTTAGTCTCTAATGTGGTAAAAGTCATCAGAAGGCATATTTTTTATGATTAAAATTTAAGCGTTTCTAATTCAGCCCGGTTTTAAGGTCGCGTGTGTTTTAAATTTCAGCTCAAACTTCCAGGCAGTTGTGCAAAAATGAACCATGAAGATGTAATGAGTACTAAATAATAATAAAAAAAAAGTTACAAGATTTATTTCCCACAAAAGCAGTTTACTTCAAAAGCTGAACTGCCCAAATTACTTTTTTAATCTGTCTTTTACCCACAGTTTTCCACAATAAAAGTTTTCACAGCTACTTTTAATGCACGGACCACAAAACGAAATCATAACTGGCTCTGATTTTTATTTATTTATTCATTCTGGTTGAAACACAAATGGGTTGCAGTCGTTGCCGCCGGCAGCAAGCCTCGATCCCTGAGCCACGTCCGGCTCGAATTAATGTTTCCATGAGCTCAACAGAATGAGTTAAAAATTCTTTGATGGAAAAAGGGAAACGGCTCTTCTCGCAATATGTAACAAAGCACAGAAGTAAAAAGCTGCCTCTTGTCGCGGAACCACAATGCCTCACGTGGAGAGCAGTTTATTTTTTAGCATCCACAGCTGCACGTGACCAACTTGCTCTCCAGCAGCAGCTCCGCAGGGCGGGGATGCCGGCGTCCACAATTTGTGCACAGCTGAGCTGAGCTGAGCTGAGCTGAACTGAACCTGCCGAATGTCGACACCTTTCATAAAGTGAATGATGTTTTCGATCCAGTCTGTAACGATGCATGAAACCATCATGGTCATAAACGTAATCACAGCCATGTCAGATTGTCTGCGTGTACTTACTTGACACCAGGAATGTCCAACATATTTGAGAGCCCTGTCCAATTGATGTCCAGCGACTGAAAGACAGAAAAGTCGTACGATTTAGATTTAAAAAGGAAGAAAAACAAATGAGAAGACAAAGCAAAAGAAGCAGGAGCAGAATCTACGAGGAAAATCACCCACACGAGAACAGCATTGTCAAAACTCGAGTGCTTTCTGATGAAACTGTTCAGACACACAAAACACTCTCAGGCTCTGCACGAGTCCACGCCTAAAAATAAGCTGAGCAAAACGACAGACTTTTCTTCTCCCACCATCCAATAAACCAGACAATTATCAACTACATGAGAATTATTAACCATAAACTTCAAATTTTGCATTTCACGCAGATGCCGGAGTCTCCTCCTGCATATTAACAGCTCCTCGCTGAGTCAGCAGAGCCGAGGCAGAAACGGCTCAGGAGCCGAGCGCCTGATTCAGTCGATGAGATCGATACGGAACGCACACAGGAAGCATCTGCGGACATTGCTCTGCATTAACAAATAATCAGCTGCAAGACATTAAATCTAAAGTTGGATCATTTTTAAGAGCTCATAAAAGAGATGCAATTGCATCGTCACCAGAATGCACAGCAACAAAAACACAAAAATAACACTTCAATAACTCAAGCAAGTTTAAAAGCGTTAAGACACATGGTACACCTTTTATTTCCTCTTACATATTAGAGAAAAAAAAACTCAAGATGTTTAAATTCTTCACATTTCTTTTACATTGCTTTTTAGTGAGAAATAAATCAGTGCAAACTCGGCCTAAGTGGGAGTCACGAAAGGCAGATTATCTTGTGCACAACTCAAAGCGCAAGACCTACTTTCCCCATCTCATACATAGATAAACAGACCACAAAATATTCTGCGTATTAAACCATACTAGCTGATACTCCGCGGTGGGAACACTTTGCACTTTTTTAGTAGCACAATGAGTGTAATATTGCTAATGTTAGCGTTAGTGCTCATTTTTATATAGAAAGTTATAAGGACACATTTAGCATCTGGACAACAAAAATTTAAAGCAGTACGTTTACATAAATGTTAGTCAGTCTAACGGGGAGTTGTGTGTGCGTGTATGTTTGCATGAATAAGTGTGTGTGTGCTTCTCGGTGATAGACTGGTGACCTGTCCAGAGGGTCACCTGCCTCTTGCCTGATGCTCATTACGACGGGGGATGGAAATCCATCAAAGCGTCAGACGAATCAGATTGATCACATGGGACAATAATTACCGCTACTTATCACTACAAAGCTTTCAGCAGTTCTCTTATTTAAGAGCAGCTGGTCAGAATGAATATCATAAACAAACAAACTTTACTGAAGGAACTGCTCCTCAGTGTGGTTTTTTAAAAGTGCGCTCTGATGAGGGAACCCAACATGCAAGCAGCAACACGTTCCCTTCACGCTGTGACAGATTCCACAAAAGAGCCACGGATGTGTTGATCAGGATTCTCGTGTTCAGAAGGAGAGCTCATCCTGGTTTTCTAACCCAGTCAGGAGGCTTTTATGCTGGAACTCGAACTGGGTTTCCTGAATAACCAGAAAAGGAGGAGGAGGAGTAATTAAGCAGTTTGATTTAAAACCCACATTCCCAACAAATCCAAGTAAAGGTAAGAATTATGAAGCCAGCAGTAGTACTTGTTAGACTGTGCACTCACGCACCCGCTTATTCGCGTAATGATCCACGTCATGCACGTCAGCTTTAGTTAGCACGCGAGATCGTTGGTTTGAGTTAGGAGTGTCAAGGAAAACGCCCAAAGCCAAAAATTTCTAGGCACATCACATCCGCCTAAAATATCCATCGCGCCATTTGATGAGCCATCAAGTTTTCCTTGAACTGTATTACCTAACGAGGGCAATGTTGACAGTCGTGTCAAAATCGCATTTGACACGAATCGTGGCATTTTGCTTCGTCGTCTGTTGTTTTGCACTTGACACACTATCAAAAACTTTATCTCCATCACTTGATCAAACACAACCCCACAGCTGGATCCAACACCTGCCACTGCTTTAAATCCAGTTCTGAAAGAGACTGAAAGCTTGCTTGCTATAATTAAGCAAATTCTCCCAACCAGAGACCATAGATCTGGTAGTTACGTGATCGGGTTGTTGAATAATACCATCGCACACCTGGAATTTAATCAATGCACACCATTCAGAAACCACTGATCCTAAAGAGTGTGGGCAGTGTGCCAGTTGTCCAGGCTAACATTTATGTAGACTTAAAGTGGAACAATGTCTTGCCAGCACTTCTATTATGTTTTCAATATATTATATTATGCAACTCTGTGAATGAGAGGCATAATGTGAGAAAAGTGTGTGTGAGTACGTCTGAGATTAAGGGACACTGTGAAGCTGAAAAAGGTTATTAAAGAGGATTAAACTGTGAACTGCTGTTAGCCATCATTAGGGCAGACGCAGATGAATAGCAATGAGGGAAAACTGACGTGAAAATTCTAGCACGCAGTAAGATAAACACACATATAACAGGAAATAATAAGTCACGGTAAAAGCAACAACACTGCTCTGTACTAACATTTAATTGAATCAAGTAATAAAAACATTAAAGATTTTAACGGTGTGTTTTGAGAGTCATTACGAAATACACTGATGCATGTCTGTCTGTGGCCTAGTTAGCTCTCTAGATGTAGATCACAGTGGACCACAACACTGCACCGCCGGGCTGGCACAGGAAGAGAATAGGAGCAGCCGGTGGGTTTCAAATGCCACCTTAGAAAATAATCAAATCACTAAAAAAAAAAAGCATCACATAAGCATCAGTTGTGTTTTTAATTTAAAACCGCAAAGTACAAACATACTCTGCAAACATGCAAAACCGCTCTCTGCGCTGGCTGGTGAGGTTATTTCATTATTATTCATTTTAGCACCGCAGCTGATTTGAGCGTCGCCCAACTGCTGCAGAGTCTGAACGTGCACCATTAATGCTTTGATTTCAGAATGGACAAAATTTGGACTGCATTATCAGTATTGATACTAACTCAACAGCTTTACAAGGGTCTGCAGTTTGGAGTCAGTCCGTCGAGGTGTTTGCGTGAAGCGTGATTCGGACCAATCCTGTAAAAAGCTTCAGTGCAGTGAAAGTGATGCAGAGCTTCGATGGCTTTTTCTGGAGACTTTCAGCACGTCTTCATCAGCCAGGGACGTAATGAAACAGTCAGAGATCAGATTTCCTTACTCCATCTGCTTTCAAAGACAGTAAGATGTGGTCTTACTGTCACTCAGGGGCCTGTTGGACTGGTTTCATGACAATACTCATTCAAACATTTGAGCCGAAATATTTAAAAACCAGCCTCTGAACTAAGCTGCACGGACCTGATGGCACTTTGGACGCCATGTGGCTCAGGCAGAAACATCATTCGTATCTAACAGTAGTCGTCAAACACGCTCTCACTCCCGACTCATCACAAACCTGTTCTCAGCGTATTTAAATGCCGGGAGTACCTGTTGCTTTTTTTGGGCGTTTTTTTTGCATAATTTTCTAATGCAGAGCGACATCCATGTAACAATGCTACATTTTTCTCTTTGGTTAGGGGTAGGCATTAAATTGCACAGCTGTAGCCACTGTGATGTGCACGCTAAACAGTGGGATACAACTGCTGTATTCAGGTACTGTATAAAATGTGGGTTACAGAGGGTTACAGTTACCATCTAAGACAGATTAACGTCTAAATTAAGGCAGCACTTGGAACTCTTTAAAAATATATATTAAAAAATAGACAAATGTAAACTGCAGTGAAAGGATGATTTGACTGACAAAAGCAGAAATATTATAACTATACAATTTTATACTAAGAAATCTGATCAGTTGTGCTGTTTATAACCCCCCAAGCAAGTTTCATTCAACTTATATCAAATTACGTTTTCAGATATAACAATTACCTTATACCAATAACTATAGTGTTAACTAGCTCACAATGTCAAATGTTACAACAGTGTGTCTAATGTTTTATTATTTAAGGATTTTATGATGTTTCTTTTGACATTGTGGCAGTTTATTCTTTTTCTGTAGCTAATATATTTCATGTTTTGATGTTGTCTGATTATGTAACCTGTGGCTCTATGTGCCTGCTGCTGCTGTTTGTTTGTTTTTTTGTTTTGTTTTTTTTTAAAATTTTACTCTCCAAGAGATTCTCCTGATAACACACGATTTAAAAGAAATGAGTCTGGATAAAGGTGGCGCACCAACAGAATAGGATCTGTTCCAGGCCTAGAACAGACCAAAACACAGAAACAGGCTGCTTAATACCAACCGACGCCAGTGCTCAATTTCCTGATTAGCCACATTGTCAGAGCACAGCTGTCACGCCTGCAGCTAAGCAACCTGTCACAACACAGTCACAGCACAAAGGGAGGAATGAGAAGGAGGAACAGCCGATAACCACGGCAAAGACTAAATACCAACAATGACACACTGTGTGTGATGAGGTAGTCTTTGTGACAGCACAGTTTCAGGTTGTTTTCAATAACACTACACTACAATATTCCATCTAAGCAATGCTGCTAATCAGAGTGCTGACGAACTGAGAAGCTATCAGATATTTAACAAGCCAGGAAACAACAAAGAGAAAAGGTAACTCTGTCGGCTGTCGCGCAAATGTAGATGACCACAAACTAAGAACTACATTATAACTTAACTTGTATACATGAACTTGATTAGATTAGACTTGTTTAATCCCTTTAGGGAGATCCCATCAGAGAAACTGAAGTTCCAGTAGCACCTTTTACTGATAAAAAGTCCCAAATAAACAAAGATATGAATAAAGAAATAATAAAACAGACAACCAGGCAGAAAGGTAGCTCTAAAATGTCTAGCAGATAACCTTGTTCTTGCACATTTTCCAGTATTTCTTTGATATGTTGTGGTCAGGCTCAGGCTGCTGCCCCAGGAGTTTCCTGCAGATGTTAAAAGACCGCAGCCTCCTCAGGAAGCACAGCCTGCTCCGCCCCTTCCTGTACAGGTGACCCATGTTGCACGTCCAGTAATAGTTAGCAACATCAAAAACGGGAGTGCACAACAAACTCCCGGGCTATCAGCTACCTCGGGTCAAAGCTGCATTAATCTGTGCAGATGCAAACCACATGCTTTGGGTGAGGGGGGGGGGAGAGAAAAGCTGTACATGGAGGGGTGGGATTTTCAGAATCTATAATTATTTAATTTTTTCTTCTTTTCTTTCCTTATTCAAGTTCTGCCTACTCCTGCTTTAACCCTTGTTCTTATTACAGGTAGTAAATGTCTCTCCCTAAGTTTTAAACTGTGTAACTCGCCGCACACTGAAGGAAACCCTCTTCTTTCTATCGTCTACGTCCGCCAATCAAAGAAGCTGACATTACAGCTCAGTCAAGGGGGGGGGCTTGATTGACACCTGCATCCCGTCACAGGTAGATGCAGAGTCGTGCAGCTGGCAGGTGTAGAGAACAGTTCTTACACGAAACTGCTGCTTTGAATAATCTGATGCTGAGTTTTCTTAAAATCAGATTTTTTTGGGCACCACCGGGTGAATCCCATCAAGTTCCATCACATTAAAAAAAAAATAATAAAAAATGGCGGCTTATCCCTGAAACTGGGCAGCTTGCACCGAAATAATCACGACACCACGGGGCGAAGAACAAATCTGGGAGGGGTGAACTGTTCCTTTAAGTTACCGCGTCGCGCCGTGTAAATTCATAATGGTTTGTGAACTCGTGCATATATTATTCAACTCCATGCAGCTAAACAACTAAATTAGGGAGGATTTTTAGATGCTTTTAAAAACATCCTGCCTTCCTCCGACAATAAATTACTGCCATCCATTCACAGAGTGAGTGAGTTTCACTTACACAGGAAAACACTTAAAATGCCTTAGAAGGTGAAAAGCTTCCTGACTGACAGGGTTTGCCCTCATAGTCTTCAAGGGACCGCAGCTTATCGGTGTTTGGCTCCAAGCCCTGAGGCGTCTCTACAGCAGGTTATTAGAAAAGTGCATTTAAAATTTTACAAGAGGTATAACACTGAAGTCGTAACATCGGGGTATAAAATAAATGTGTAAGCAGCAGCACTTTGTTGTGAGAGATCTGAAGAGGCAGCCTGTCGCACACGGTCTGACAGACTCACGCAATTCTGCAAAAAAGAAAAAAAAAAAAGCATCTAACATCAAGAACTTGATTTAATTTTCTTGCCTTGTACCAAAGTATTGGCTGACGCACGCTCCAGACCAGCTAAGAGCTGCCTGAGCGCTCCACACCTTGCTCGACAGCAGATGATAGAAGAGAAAGATAAAACCACTCGTAACCGCCCTGACTTCTTCCTGGTTCCTGTCTGAACCGCAAGCTTAAATATTTAGTTCAAAGCACCACAAAGCCTGCATCTACTAATTTCAGACTGAAGATGCATGTTTAGTGAAGAAGGGGCAATTTCGCATTTGTATTTGAAGATAAGCGGATGGAAATGGATAATAGTAATTATTTTTCCTCTCTGTGCCACTATCAAAGCCTGAATCTGGAAGATAGACCGGTGTTGAACGCAGGAAGGAAGGCAGCAGTCAAGGAGAAGGAATGCACTGATAAAGGAGGGCTCGAGTTAGGCTGCGTTCAGGAAGACTGATGTGAAAAATGCTGGTGGGTGGCAAAATGTACAGTACCAGCAGGGCTATAATCAGGCAGATAGCAGACGCTGGTGCTGGTGTGCTACGATTCTGCAAGTTATTAGAAAATGCAACTGTTTTGAATTAAAAAGCCTGATCTTGTCCTTTTTTTGGATTGCAGATCTGGGCATAGGCTTAAACCTGGCGTGTAATGAAAACAAGTCACGCTGGAGTTCATTTATGTGAAAATCTGACCAGAAAAAAAAATAACGCCAACATAAGACCCGAAAGTATTTCAGAGGACATCCTCTGTCGCTGCAGGCTGTCAAAAGTTAGGGTACTCACAGGTTTGTTGAGGAAGAAGACCGAAAGGGCTCCGATCAGAGGCATGTCCCCCAGCAGCGGCTCCATCACCACCCTAATCACTCCATGAAGCTGAACAGGAAGGAAAACAACCATCATGAACAAATCGAGTACTGTCTAGTCTTTTGCTTTTTGGCCTGTGATGTTCCCAGGTCCCTTTTATACTCACGTGTCATTTGCCGGGTCAGTTTAGGCGCCTTTTCTACCTGCTGTGAGTTGGCAGGCAAGTTTGCCCGCAACAAATTATAAAAATATTGCCTCTGATCATTCACATCCTGCACGGCCATTCAAACACGTTGCTGATCTCAAACTAGGTCGGATAACGCACGGACGCGGCATCGAATCTTTAATCCTGGAAAAATCTGAAACTATACTTTTTCCTCACTTAATTGGTCTTTTACATACAGCAAATGGAGGTCAGGGAAAAACAAAGCACTGTTTACTCACTGTTTACCAGCAATCCAGTGGAGTTAGATTTATAAAGAGAACAAAACCATTTCTGCTTTGGCTAAAATGCATCTTTTGGCTCTGGTGCTTTGGTACAAAGCCACAGCACTGCTGGCCGCAGAGATAACGGACCCGTTTAAAGAGATCTACAAAGTCCAAATTAGGCGACTGCATGGGTGGAGATGGGGTAAGTCACAAGACTGTTTCTTCTCCTGTTTGTATTTTGTACTCAGTTTGACTTTTTATTTTTATTTTTTCTTACTGCACAGCTCACGGTCCACAATTCAAAGGTTACTGCAACGCATGAAAACGAGAAAGCAATTTTTCCTGTCACTGCTGGGAGAAAATAAGAAAACTAAAACCCACTGAGAACAACAAATATGACCTTGACCCTGAGGTGACCTTTGGGTGAAGACCCACTAGCTGATCATTGGGTGCAGGTTTCACTAGAATCTGACAAATACTCTGACCAATACCTGGGAAAAGACAAATGCAACCTTGACAAGACCCATCAGGTGATCATTGTACATAACTATGATTAAATTATGACAAATACTTTAGGATTAGCAGCAGCTCTCCGTGGCACGAGCTAATGAGCTAAATATGATGCGTGTGGGGTAATGCCATAACCTGGTGAAAAAGGCCAGTTATTATTTGAGAACCCAGGAATGAGGATGGGCTGGAAATGCCCCAAGAAGAGCAACACGATATAAAATAACACTGAAGAATTGTATAAGCCTGAATTTTAGTTTATGCCAACCTGATAAAGTACACAGAGGATTTCAGTTGTGTTCATCTGTGAGACGTGGGTGGTGGTCGGGTGCACTTGCTATAGTATGTAATGCTATCCACACAGAACAGTGGGGCTGCGTAGCTGCAGCTGCCAGGGAGCTCCTGCATAAAGACACTTTTTCCTTCTTTCTTCCTGCATGAAGACGAAATACTGTAGGCTACACTAACAGGAGAGCACGGGCTCACACTGACATATTTAGCCTACTTAATTTTGATGCTCTACTGAGAATGGAGAGAGAGGCTGCAACTCAAATTAAGCATCAATGCAAAAGCCTCTTATGGAAAGCACTGGTGAGGAATACTTTGCATGTTAAAACTTTACAAGTGAAAGTTTCTTTCTTATGGCTGCAGCTTCCTCAGGGGCTGCAGTGACTCAAACCTCAGACATGCAGACTGGTCGTCTGCAGCACCAAATTTGGTTGCAGCTTGCTCTGTGTAATCAAATACCAACATTTTGCTCATCGAAACGGGTGCACAGCAGAAAGGCTGCAGATAGCCACTTGTTTATGCGAGTTTCCGTCCTGAAGCTCATTTCTGCCTGAAGGAGGGTTAGAAGTTAGCCTTAGAAGACATGGGCAGCTGATAATGCTCTATCAGAGGCCCACAGGGAGGAAAACGATGCATTTTTAAATAAAAGACGCAACAGCAAAAGAAAGTCGACAGCCAGCAAGTGGAGAAGAAGTAAAAACGTACGACTCGTGATTCATGATGAGCTCCCAGTTAGCGTCTTCTCTATCTAAACTACTTATTTCTTCAGGGCTCTATGAAACGCTGACACACCGTCGGGGACTGCAGCTCTGAAATCTAAGCCATGCACAAAAGGAAAATATCGACTGGGCTTTGTACACGCTGCCATTTCTCTCTGCAAATCTTCGAGTCTTCTCTCACTTTCTCTCCCGCTCTGATCTCTGAACAGCAAATATGGTCTGATCCTGCGCAGCAGCTGAGTGGATAACGTCTCTTTATCAGCCCCGTGTCAACACATGATGTAATTAACTTTCTCTGCAGAGGTCACGGGTTAATGTAGAAGTCACTGCCGGGGTACAGTATATGTTTTTTGACGTTTTCATGGGATTAATTCATTTTTTAAAAATATATTTTTTAGGTGTACTGTTACTACTACTACTACTACTACATACCACTTCTGAGTCCTTGAAAAACAGCTTAAACATCAATTAAAGCAGCTACATAATTTATTTGGGTGATTCACCGGTTCCTGGCATCTAAAATTAATTCTCTTCTCTTCTCCTTACAGATATACACTATATACATTTTATATATTTACATGTGCCAAAAAACTAACTGATGAATTAGGGATTATACATGAATTGCTGCTATATGTTCACTGCTACTACGAGTCATTCACTGATATTAATATTAATATTAATTTATGTGATGTTTTCTTACTTCCGGCTAAAATGTTTACTCGTGAAATATGAAAAGAGTCCAAAAAAGGTTAAAGGTCGTCAGCGTGACCATCACAGAGCACCTCAGATGGTTCACACACACACACACACACCAATAACACGGTGAGGACGGCCCGGCGAGGTCTGCACGACCTCCGGTGCCTGAAGCGCATTCAGGTCTTTCTACAGCCGCTCCGATGAAAGCATCCCGCTGCATCGTCTGCTACAGAAGCTGCACCGCTGAGGAACACGGCGTTCTTCAGGGAGTGCTGGCAGAGCGCATCAAGTAAGATGAGTGTCCCTCCCCGCGGGAGCCGTACGAGCACCGACGCCCTGCCGTAGCCCAACGGCTCACCAAAGACACTCACCCCCCTAACCGGAAACTCTTCCAGGCCTGTAAGAACTCCCAGCCTGGAAACACGCTATAAATGCATCCTCAGGCACACGAGCAATATGCGTTTTGCACATATCTAAAATGTGCTGCAGAGTGAATCTGGAGCTCTGCGTTGGATACGCGGAAGAAGATGGATGGCCTCATAGTTTTGTTAAATATAGGACTATAATTTATCTTAACCACATAGATATATGGGATAAAACTGTAGAGAGAACTTAACACGTTCCATCCACCTTGGCTTTGTACCTGTATACTTTTGATTCCAGCCCTGCAGTAGTACTTCTTGATGTCCACGTCGATCTCTGTGTTCCCGACAAAACTGAAACAAAGAGCGAGAAAAACGCAGAAGCAGATTGATGCATATTTCTATTGAAGATGTAAAAAAACAAAAAACAATAACTAAACTGTTCATTTGTTCAAAATTTTAAAAGAAGGGTAACTTTAGTATCATGCAATGACTCTCTTTTGTTCTTTGAAGCCTTCTGTGATACAGAGGATAAGGAAGCGCACAAAGCTGGTCTTTCATGATTATCGATAAACATTTTTTGAAGTTGTAACAAGCCAGTGCTGGCATCAAAGTTGACAGCACAACGTGGTTTTAAAAAGCCAGCCTTTAAAGACACCGTGAAAATCAAGGTTTTAGTCTTGTTAATATAAAAGTTTATTTTAAAGGCTGGACGGCGCACAACGGCGAAAACGCGCAGGCGACGCTACAGTCGAGCATTTTTGCCCGCGGCAAGAACAGACTCAAGCAAGGGGTCGAACACGGAGCAAACCTAAAGAACCAATCCCATGAGCCTGCAGGTGCGCTTACCTCGACAAAGTAGCCAGTCAGGAACAAGCTAACATTAGCATCGCAATAACAGCTGCAGGCTACTGCAGGCTGTGTTTAGACTCTGAGAATGAATCTTAAATGACCGTCTGCTGCTAGCATTTGCAAATAAGAGTCAGGATGATAAAGAAGAGGCCTACCTGATCTGCAGATCCATGATGACCTGCCTCTTGTCCACATTTTCTGTGTAAACTTTGACTCCATTCACTCTCAGTGGCTGAAGACATAAGGAAGGCATAACGTGTAAAATGAGGGAAATCTTCACTTAAATCTGACCAGACTTGAAATAAAAACTTTTCTTATCGGACGTCTAGTTCTACTTGTTAGGTAAGTCTGGGTGAGCACGTGTGGAAGAAACATTCCAGCTCTGATTAAATCACTTCATGCAAGTCACCAAAGGAGTCAAAAATAGAAACACGCCAATAAAAGATCTAAACGCGTACACTGACAGACGCTGCTGCTTAAAGTGCCCTAACAATAATTTTTCAAGCTCTTCCATAAAAGAAAAAAAAAAAGCCTGTTTCCTTTTATTGTCCAGGCAATTGGGGGGAAAAAGCAAAAAAAACAACAGGCTATAAAATGAAGCACTAGTTGCTGCGCTGGAGAAGCGTAATGCATTTGGTGAAAGTGCATTTACAACATCACGTTATCATCTCGTCACCTTGTCGCCCATGTCAATCTTAGTGAAGCACAAGGTGCTCAGATGAGGGTTGGCGCCCTTCACCGCCGGCTCGATGGTCTCCCTGAACAGCTTGTCCACAAACTGGCAAATAAACGGCCACATCTGCTTCACCGTCTGAGGAGGAGGAGGAAAAACGACGTGGGAGAAAGAATTAGACGCACATATCCAAATCCCACATCCCAAAACCCTTCGGCCCACTGCCTGAAGAGAAAACTGGCGACAGTGAGGAGGCACATTCTTGGTAACACGGCTCACTGCGCCTGCAACTGCTGGACTGGGATCATATTATTTACAGCAGGCCCGGTGAAAACTGCTTATCCTTTATGCTCGCTGCACTAAACTAATTTAGCTCAAATGGCCAGTGTGCTTTAAAATGTTTACCTTTAAACTTGTGGCTCACAGGGGGAAGAAAGCACCCTGTAGTGACTGTCTCAGCTGCTCCTTCCCCTGACCTTCAGTTGCCTCTGCTGACTGTATTAAATTAATACCACCTCACAAAAAATTCCTTGTACAACCACAGCGAGAGAGAAAGATGGGAAAAATACTGCACTTGAGAAGCTTTGAGCAAAACTTCTCTGTTTATTATGAGCTCGACTGGCATAGTGAGTACCAGTGTAACTGAATCATGTAAGTCATATAAGAAAACAGACTATCAGGATTACTAAGGACACACATTCAGGCTCAGGACGCCCTGATGAGTACCGCAGTAACACGGAGATCGTTACATTCGTTGGCTCATATTCAGAAATTGATTTGAATCATGTTTCAACTGAAAATATGCCAGTAAGCATGGTGTAGACATTTAAATATGAAAAAAAAAAAGACTCACTGGATAACCCTTCTTGTATCACATCTGCTTTATTTCGATTACATGGCTTCAGGTCAAGTATTAGCGAGGTGCAAAAACATGCACTGCAGCCTAAATTTAATGTTCTGCACCCTCAGCTGAACACTGTAAACTGCAGACAGTCCCTTGGCTTTGATCATATGGTTACAAGGAACATTAAAGTTCCACAAAGTCCTCATACGGCAGGTGAAGTTATGCAAACGCGCTCATTAGGACTGCTTGATCCAGATAAAGCAGCTGTAAAACGAGCAAAATTTGTTCGCGGTGGCTGAAAATGACTTTTCGGGCGTCTGCACTGGAGCAACGCGCCTGAGCCGAGCAATGTAGCGCTAACGGCACCCGTAATAGTGGTAATGAGAGGGAAATGAAGCGATGAAGAGCGAGCCGCCAAAGGTCCCTCACGCCACGGTCCTGTAAAAATGTCCATCAGCTGCAGTTATTACTGTCAGCACAGGTGAGTCGTGGCTCTCCTCTGCTTTAGAGGAGACTGCATCTCGTTTTTATTTCCCTCTCAAGTCATGTTCTCTGTGCCCGTAAACAGATTTGGATTTTTTTTTTAAAATCATTTTCCTGCTCATCTACAGCCATTAACTTTTTACTGGAAGTACCTGTAAACATTTACAGTAAGTGGTGCTCTTCTGAGGTTAAGACTCGCTCTCCGTCTGGCTCACTGTCTATATCTCTCCACCTCAATCTCTCTCTCCGGGGAGGTGGAAGCACTGGGTCAGGGTCTCTCAGAGCTCCAGATTCAGATCCTATTTATACCCCCTGCCTGTCTGCCTCTGCTAGATAGACTATTGCTGAGGATGTAGGGCATTGAGCGAGTAGGTGTGCAAGCAAAAAAATACTTACAATAAAAAGTAATAATAAGTTGTGTGTACCTTATTCAGCCACTCCACTCTTTCAACATCTGGATAATGGACCTGGAATAAAGACAGAAATATAACAGTTAAAACCATGATTTACATTTTTGCAGACAGATCTAATGAAAAGGTCAAAGCTTCCTTTAGGCAGGACCAATTTTGTGTTTTCTCTCTCTGTTTCCTGGCATTACTTTTATTAGAGGAGGCTGCGGGCTCACAGACTATACCACAGCTCCCGTAATCTGAGTAAATTCACAGACGGCTCCATCAAGCTGCAAGTTAGGAAACAAAGCTGTAAAGGCCCTCGCTAAGATTTTGAGAAATCAGTGAGAGAAATCTCTCCGCCGCACACCGAGTCGTCAGGTTTCGCAGGCTGCTGCTAAAACTAAGGACCACGTACTGTAGCAGAGCTCATAAAGTACAACCGGACAAGGAAATTTTTTTTAATTACACAAAATCCTTTGAAGAAGTTTAAAATGTTAAACTTAAAGATGTGTTGGTTCAGCTTCAAAATCTAAAAGCTTAATGTTGCTACTGCGTTGCGCTGCGTCACACCGAGGCGGCGTCCTAATTATCTGACCACACTATTCACACCAACAACGGTGAACTAAACACGAGAACCACGGCAAATTCAGCCCGATCAAAATCAAACACACGCCGCTCTGTGCTTTTAATTATTTAGAAACACGCAGCGAGGCGTCTTTGAGAAGTCCACCTCCTGCAGATGAGTGCACGCTCGCACCTTTGTTCTGCCATCGTATTATCCTACGTTCCTGTAATTTTCTCACCGATTCCTGCACAGAGCAGCCAGCCACGGGGACAGCACCGTAACAAAGTCTTTGATGCTGCTTGTAAAAGCTCACAAAACCACCACACACACACACACACACACGCCGTCATCGCCACATCTTGGCTGACATTGATGCCAAAGAGCCTGACGATAAAGCTGGAAATAAACTGATTCCATTTCAGACTGAGGTGAGAACAAATCGTTTGGCTGTCCAGGACAGTCCTCTAAAAGCCATCGACGTCCACTTCATTGTGTTCCGAGAGGAAAAGTCAAGATGTAATTAGAGTTCGTCCTCTGGGGAACAATTAGCAATTAGACAGCCATATTAACTATGGATTGTTCCCAGCAAATAACTTGCTGGTAAATCAAACAAAAAATTAGACTAAGTGCAAGAAAAACACTTTAAAAAAAGTCTAAATTGATCACAGTATAATGGACGTGGATGCATGTGTATTTAAGTCATCTGAAACAATTAATAATAGTAATTAGACACACACACACAGATTAGTCTGCTGAGTGTGGCAACGGTCAGCAGCGCTGACACTCTCAGCCTTATTTTCAAACGTCTGCATGCCTGTGCAGAATGTGACCACACACTGCCCTGGTCCAGTGGTTTTCAGCTTTAATCTGAGACAGGCGACGCACAACTGTTCACCTTCCAGATCCGAGCGAAGCAGAACCGTGCCGCTTTCCGCAGCCGTCATCTGTCTCGATGGGAAAGAAAGATGCTGTGCGAGTGGCTGCAAAGCGAACAGTTAACTGACCCCTTTATACCTACGGAATATGAATAATTAGCTTAATTGATTAGCAATCTCCTTCCAGCTTTATTTCGTCGAACACAAACAGCAAACTTTAACCAAAAATCAGTTCAACAGATGCCCTTTGGTCTCTCATGGCGAGAGCTGGGCTTGAGTCATCAATGCTGCTGCCATGAGGTAAGGGAAAATACCCCCGAGCCAGCCAGCTTCAGTTCTTTTCACTCAGACCTTAACTTTTATTTTAGACCCGCACGCTTATTATTTTAGGCTCGATATGATCTGACTGCCACAGACCCGCACTGCCATCCACAGTCATGCTGGCAGCCTGGCAAAGTGGCTGCTGGATGTTTTTAAGTGCAACAGCATTTTCTGACAAACGGTGGATGTCACGCTGAGAAATACAATTCTGAGGCGAAGCACTGAATACCAGGATGTCAATGCAGCAGCAGCACCAAAGGACTTTTGGAGGACTGGGAGTAGACTGTGGCAGACCCGTTACATAAGGGACACACCGAGAGGATTCGGGAGAGACACTCGGCCCTGAGGCTGGCACACGAGCGGTAGGGGCCACAAACGAAGTCCATTTAAATGCAGGCTAAGGATGGGAAGACCGGGAAGAGCGGGAAAGCTTTCGGCTCAAAGCACACGCACAAATAAAAGGGTTTGTCTTTGCATTTGCTTCCTCATTTCAGTGTTTTGCATTTATGTGCATTTGAATGTCCAAAGATCGAAGTCCACTTCACTGAAGAATGAAATTCACCAAAGCAGATCCTATGAGTGCATTCAGCAACTTAAAGTAAAAGCATGTTTAAACAGTGTGTGTGTATATGTAGGTATATAGATCAGCTGAACTGAGTAATTTAATTCAAGGACTAACAAAGCAAAAAGACAAATCTGGGTTTTAAACTAGATTTTAAACTGGGTCTATTCACAACTGTTTCTCGTGTATGTAAAGTTGAAGGGAAAAAACATGTAGAACCTGCTTATTTTGCATGTGGAATAAAAACATATACATATATATATACATATATATATATATGAATGAAAGTCTTCACAGAAATTTAACTCAATGGAGAAACACCTAAATGGGTACAGATACGTGACAAAATGCTGCATGTGTCACGTACAGAATTGTACCACGTCGCCCAGAGTGGCTCATGAAGCCATCCAAGTTGTGCGTGCAGTCATGCATCCCACACACACAACCAAACAAAAACCCTTATGATGACATCAGCATCACACTGTTTTCTGGGAATTACAATTCCTCTGACCGTTTTCATGACACTGTTTGCATTTCATGAACCATGTGAACAAACTGCTTTTTATGCATGCTCTGTAAGCTGCTCACCATTTAGTGCTGAGTGCATAGTGTTTGTACAGTATGCCGTTTACACAGTGCAGCAGTGTTGCTATCGATGACTCCATCGTGTTCTGGATTGCTTTACATGGTCCACAAAAGATTAGGAAATACCGAAGGTCCGTCACCGTTTCCAAAACCGTATGGAGACGTCGTCAAATGTCTTATTACAGAACGCAAAGATAAGCAGCAAATTTTCACCACTAAGAGGCTGCAATCATTAAAAATAAAGCGGATAAATAAACATCTATTAACTTTCTTTAAATTGTTAATTTGTTTCAGTTTACATAAAACAAACCAAAAACATTAACAGTGAACGGTAGAGAGTTGGGCAGTTAATCAGAGTTTAATCACAATCACAGCTCCGAAAACAAAATAATTGATTTCTTTGTCAGTGCAGTTAGCATTGAAGACGGGAAGACGCTAACGACATACAACAAATGCAGATTACTCTCTCTGGTGTTTTTATTTTATTTAATTTTTTTATTAGTGCTGTTTGAATACCTTCCCCTGAAATGTCACATGACTTCCAAGAACCGTGCCCCCTGTCTCAAATTACTGAGACAGGAAGTCAATCCTACCATGGATTTCATTAACGGCTAAACATCAGCATCTCTGCCATGATGAAGCAAGTTAACAAAGAGCTGACTGAGATAAAATATTGGTCCCTGTGTCCCATTGTGTGTAAGGACAAAGAGATCTAACAGGGATTAAAGTGCAGCCAGACATGTAAGAGAAATAGAAATCAGTTTGTTTTTGGTGACACTGTCTGTCTGCACATTTATTCCAGTTTACACTTAAGGCAAAGCTGTTCCAAATATGGCTCTGATTGGTCACCATTCTTTCCAAGGTCCCAGCGCTAACTACATCTGTCAAACAGTCTGCAACCGGGCGGATGAAAAAAGGAAAAAAAAAAAATCCCCAAAACAACAGAGCTGTAACCAGCCAAAAAAAAAAAAAGGAAAGTATGACTCATCTGGACAATAAAAGAGCCAGCAGCAGAGTTTACCTTCAGGGTAAATGACTGAAGGAAAAAGCAGCATCCAGATAAGACGGTGAGGGACGTACAGTTCAGGACAAAGAGCAAAGTACTCATTCTGCATCATTCATATGAATTACACAGGAAATTAGGTTGGGTACTAACGAGCCAATGTGACTCAGCACTGGAGACAAAACTGAGCATAAAACTCATGAAATACGAGCAGAGAGAGAACGCAGGGCAGACGAGAAAAATGTTTGGTGAGTGAAACTTAAGTGCAATACAACCTCTAACGTATGAAAATGTGTTTTTATTCTTATTCCATGATCTTAAATTCTCTATGAAGTGACAAAGCAAGGAAACGTGTTTGTTTCCTCAATAAACTGGGAACGTTTTCCTATTTTAGAGCAACAATGGCAGCACGGGGCTCAGGTTAAGGAAGGAAAATGATCCTTCACGATTGTTCGCTCATTCTTTCAAGTATGTGACTTCTAACGTCTGACCTCAGCACGATCTTCCTATTGATTTCTCTCTAAATCCCCCTGAACCAGCAGCACATAGTGCAAAACTGCATGAAGGAGCTGATAACCCCCTTAGTCCGGGACTCTTGAGGTGTCACAAAACCAATGTAGTTTGTAGACTGTTGACTGGAACTGAGCATATTAGAGCTACAAAAAGAAAAATTAAAGGTCACTGACCAAAACCGGCATAAAACAACCAATTTCAGGTACTCGAGGTAGGTTTGGAAAAGCAAAAGCATTTATTTTACTGGGAGTAGTGACTATACAAATTTCCATTTTAATTACAATTTTGGCCTCTAAAACTTAGGAATCCAAGATAATGGGGGAAAAGTTCTTTACAAAGCTCTCCCCACTACAGGTCTCCCAAAAGTCCACTGCCCCCCGGGGGTTTCTATGCCCCCATCAGCACCCACGGACGTCCCCCAGTGGGGATGAGCTAGCAGGGACTGACAACTCCGCCTCCCTGAGACGAGCTTAATGGACAAAAACACATGTAAAAAGGCACATGTTTAAAGTCCAATCAATCATTCACTAAGCTTAAGTTAATGAATGATTATATAAATTAATACTCAAGCCTCAATATAAACGCTAGGACTATTTCAGGTCTGGGTTACAAAGCTGATATAACACGACCATAAACATGACCACAAAACTGATGTTTCAATTAACAATTTGGACAATTGCAATTAACACACCGCAGGCAGACTGCTATCAGCACACAAGACAAATATCAAATATCACTAATCATAACTTCATGATGAGCAATCGGTTGCACAAATAAAGCCTAGAAACAATTTTAAAAAAAAAAAAGGAAGGAAAAATATTCAATGGAGACTATAGAGGATAAGCATTGAGGAAGGATGGATGGATGGATGGATGGATGGAGACTATACAACCAAATATCTGTTTGTACTTAAAAATGGCTAAAACAATTATTTAGTTTTTAATATACAATAAACACAACTAGGCTTCTGACAGGTGACTAATTACAGATTTTCTAATTGACTTTAAAATGTGAATAACTTTATCAGCATTGCCAGTGTTTTCAAATAAGTGACTCCTCGTTTATTTCAATGAGACTTCCAACAACAAGGCCTCTCAACCAGGCCTTCCTGGACTGCGTTTCATCTGCCCGCAGCGATCCACCCACACCAGCACGGACCCGCGCATGTTCTGATCCACATTTCCGCTTCCCGCAACAGCGCCCCCTGACCTCACAGCAACTTCTGGCTTTTGCCGCGTGCAGCGGGCTTTCTGTGAAACCAGCGAGGTTTTACAGGGCGACGTGAGCTAAAGAGACTCACGGCTCAGCTATGCAACAGCTGTTGGGAAATCCTGACACTCCTCCCCGACCACACCCGAAGCACAAAGCATGTCTGTGTGAGAGAGCGCGAGCGGGGGGGGAGGAGCGGAAAAAGGTAAAAAAAAAAAAAAAAAGAAAATAATTAAGCTCAGTTTCTTGAGTGACACTCCTCTCTGCGGTGACAACAAAAACAACAAAATCTGCTCATCCAGACCGTCAGCAGAAGGTGCTGACAGGTGCAGAAGCAGGAACCTATATGATGAGATGGCTATATTTAGCCTGAGAGGGCCGGGTCGGGAAGAATACGAGGAAAACATGACTGCTGAATACATTTTTATTGGACAGCATGCAAAAGTCCTTCTGTAGTGAGGCACAATATCCTAATCTGGGTTGAGGTGAACGCACAATATTGTGTGTTATATCATGTTTTTGTTGGTTTATTGCTCTGTTGCTGTTGAGTTTTGCCTGTAAGCCCTGTGACAAGCAAGTGATCGACAAGCTGTTAGCTGATGAGTGCATCCTGGATAATCCTCCTTTCTGACTCCTAGAAAATGATGCCAGCAAATACGACCCGAATCCAGGGAATGAGCTGACGAAGTCAGTGTATTTCCTGAGGTTACAGAGCGAGGGAGCCAAGATCTGTTTTCCCATAAACTTCTAAATGATCACAAGTCTTTCTACAACCACAGGAGTGGCCCCTTAGCAGGGATAGCGCAGCTCAGATGGTGGTTCATATAGCAGTAAAAAAAAATAAATAAAAAAATCAGGCATCTGGAGAAGTGTTGGTGTTACCTGTGGGTTTCAAAACGTCAGATCTGATCAGGTGTAACCCATTTGTGCTGCACGTGGATGCCGACAACGCGGCAATTAACTACAAGCAAACTCTGTCTCGCGCCAGCCTGGACAGTGCTGCTCTCTACTCCAGCTTCATTTCAAACAAAGCAATAATCATAAGGTTGAAGCATTCATTTTTATCATTAGGGGTGTTGGGGATGTTATCATAGGGTAAAGGTTAAGAAAGGAAAACCTCATTCCTTCACAACTGCAGACGTTAAGCTCAACACTGGTGCTTTTACATAACAACCCATGTTTCTTTTCAGATCCCTCTTATTGGTGATCAGAATGAAACGAAAACTGTACAAATGCTCGGAGCAGAGCAGCCGAGGCCTTTCTGTTCCTCCTCTGGCACCTCAAAAGGACGGGGAATCCCCTCCCATGTCGCAGGAGCCCAAACCGGAGAAGAGCGGGAGGAGGAGGAGGCGAGAAGCACTGGGACATGGAGAGAAACGGTTAAACGAGTGTTACAGCTCCATCACTTTAAGGTTCTGCTTTATTCTTTGGAAAGCTCGATTCAAATCAAAACACATTACAGCACATTATCAGCATGCTATGCAAAGCGATGGCTCTGATGCTCAAATATCAGGCCTGTGTTTATCTCCACAGGAATGTGGTTCGCCCGTCCCAAACCTCCAGCCTGCTGGCCTAAATCCTTTGCTGTAGTAACAACCCGTGTTTGAGGTCAACTCTTTGTGATTGTTATCAAAGATTATGATCAAAGAAGATACCCAACTCATAAGCTGCTGCTAAATATTAAACAGGATTTCAGCGGTGGCTGGTGGCGGGTGGACGCAGCTAATTTCTCCAATTCTGACGACGCCGTCCAGAAAAAAAGTTTTAAAAACAAATCAATCAGGTTTTGTGTCATGCGTTACTAATCACATTCAAAGCTTTAAAGGTTTGAGGCAGCGTGAAAAGCAGAGCAAAGACAAGCAGAGCAAGAACAAAGTTTTGGATTTATCATCTCATGTGGATGAAGAGATTACAGTGAAACGGATCCCTCAGAAATGGACACACCGAGTTACAGACTGCATGAACTGAGACGGCATGCGGTTTCTTTCAAAAGCACACATGGTGATCGTTGTCTTGCATAAGACCAAAAATATGTGCCGTCTGATCTCCTTACGCCATCATTTACGTCACAGTTGATGACAAAAACACCTTTTCATCTTATTTAAAGTTCTGAGGATACCTTCCCTTCTTGTTATACTTTTAGTTTGGGTCTACGTAAACCTAGCAGATGAGCCAGGAACCCAACAGTCGAAACGACCCCCTGTGAGCAAGCACTTGGCGACAGTGGGAAGGAAAAACTCCCTTTTAACAGGAAGAAACCTACGGCAGAACCAGGCTCAGGGAGGGGCAGTCGTCTGCTGCGACCGGTTGGGGCTGAGGGGAGAGATGACTGGGTTAATACCATAGGGTGGTCGAGTCTTTATCAAGCAGCCTGTGCCACTATTCATTTCACACCTCAATCTCTAACGTACTGTTTGAAGAAAACAACAAACCTAATCAGACGCTTAAATCACCGCCACCCAACCGAACACGGACATTTTAAAGAAACAAATAAAGCTACCCAGAGCTCAGAGCCAGTCGCAGGCCAGCAGCCTCGGTATGAGCAACGGATCAAAGACGTCACGAGGAAAATTATGGAGAAAAGGGCCGATGTCCTATACAAATAGCACAGGGAAATGTGCTTTTGTTTGGTAAGGTAAACATGTCAGGTAAAGGTACAGCAACTCATTTTCAGTTAATTATTTGTACCTCTTTCCAATAGCAGAGCACTTTATTTTCAATTATTTGAGTCGAGGAAGTAACTGTAATTCAAGAGTTTGGGGGAAATTATAAACTTTAAAATTATAAAAGTGGAAAATTGTATTTTATTATGAGAATAACATGTTGCACTGCAGAAAGGCTGGTGTTTGAATAGTTCACTACACAGACACAGCAGAATGCCTTGATCTGTGTACTGTGTTGTTCAATACTGCACAACAGAACGTGCATATACATGATACCGATATATAATTTTTTTGCTTCTGATAATCAGCTATAAAAGTCCAGCTGAGTTAAAGTCTGCCTTAGACTCCAACAGCCCATAAACATGAACTTCACCCTGAGACAACAGCATCTTTTTTTTGTGTGTGTCCAATAACAATGAGTGAGGGAGGCGAACAGTACTGCACCATTACCTCAGGCATTCGTGGCCTGCTAACTATGAGCTGCTGCCCACACTCCAGCCTCATTCCAGGCATATTTGGCCGAGAGGGAAAGAGAAGATAAGGAGCTCCACCAAAATCTTTGTTTCACAGATGATCACGGGCTGGTTTACCGCCTGCAGGAGTCAGGTTCATTTTGGTGTTTCTCCAAAGAGATTTTGTGTAAGTGGACGATACGGTATACTGCATTAAAGTGCTCATTAACTAAAAACACCCACAATCTAAACACCTGGTTCATCTTCAGCCTTCTTAAATGTGAGGATTTGATTAATATTTCTAATATCTAACTTTTGCTGTGCTGCTTACGCACAAATTAAGTAATGTGAATATATTAACTTAAGTTTTGAGATGTGCATTTTTCCATTACTGTTTACGGCATTTTATATACTACTACAAATAATCTTGAGTTGCAGCCCTACTTAAATAACCAAGAGTTTGATTTATCTTTGCTCCCCTGGGCCTTTGTGACACTTTGCTTTACAAAGAGTCACAAAGAAGGGGAAGCAGAGCCTTCAGCTATCGGGCCCCTCTCCTGTGGAACCAGCTCCCAGAGACAGACGCCCTCCCTAGTTTTAAGATTATGATAAAGGTTATACTTAAGGCTGGATCAGAGGACCCTCAGCCACATCTCAATTATGCTGCTACAGGCTCAGACTGCTGTGACGCACTGAGCAGCCATCCAAAACTGTGCCTGACTGAAACACTTGAACAAATAAACAATTAATCAAATCAAAAAGAAACAAATGTTTCTAGTTCCTAAAAGGCTTCTTATTTAAAAAAAAAAAAAAAAAAAAGCAGTTTGAAGACGTATTTATTTCTCTGAACTGCATTATGATGTCTGCAGGACTGACGGTGAGTTTCTAATCATTATTCCGGAGGTCAGCGTGTCATAGGTGAAGTAGATAAAGTATCTCGTACGTGGGGACGGGGACAGATAGTGTCTCTCTCAGAGGTCAAAGCTCACTGTTGCTAATTATCCTTGGGACATGGAAATACTTTAACATCCTTCCAGTGGGTTCACATTTTCTTCTTAAACACATACTTACTTCAAGGTTCAAACATCCATGTCACAGTCTTGGTTACAGACATGCAACACAGAGAAAACACATGGTTTCTGCAAAGCTGCTCTGCACCACTGATCCTTCTGTGTGCAGGTAAGCTTCAATTTCTCCATACTGTTATTGCTGCTGTTGCCCAGCACCGCTTTTGCGTGATAATGGATGTGTTGATGGGCCGCTCTGTGATGGGGGGGGGGTTGTGTTTGGGTCTGGCTGGCATCCTGCCATCCACTCAGCCTCTTACAGCTCCTACTCTGGCATCATCATCGATAACATTAAATGCGACAGCAAAATGGAAGCCTCTTCATTACAGTGTCAGTGGATTTTTCTCGGAAAGAACGCCTGATGAACTGTGCAGTTTGAAAGTATCGAAATGCTCCATTATTACATTAAAGGCTTCACAGTTTAAACGCAGGTGTGCAGTGTGACTCAGATCAGTAGACACTTGTGGTATTTGTTACTTCTGTACCCGTTTGATACTTTAACTTAGTAAAGACTATTAACAGTGAATGTAGTGTTGCGATGACCAGACATCGTTGGGTCAACTTTTTAAGCTGACAAGCTATCCTGGAGCCCATGCTTGGACACAAGATGGACATAGCTTCTGGGTCTGAAGAATGCAGCCAATGCAAAAATGTCTAATCGTATAGAAGTCTATGGGAAAGCAACGCTGTGGCTCGCTCGATCGATGACAGTAAACAAATTTCTAATGAGTTGATTCAATTCAATTTTATTTATATAGCGCCAAATCACAACAGACAGTCGCCTCAAGGTGCTTTGTATTGTGGGTAAAGATCCTACAATAACACAGAGAAAACCCAACAGTCAAAACAACCCCCTATGAGCAAGCACTTGGCAACGGTGGGAAGGAAAAACTCCCTCTTAACAGGAAGAACAGTTTAAACATCAGTTTATGGTCTCAATCACTGGTTTTAGGTCTTACTTAATAAAAAATTATGCTTATTTAGTTATTTTCCCCGTTAAGGGTCAAAAATACAGTAGCAGCCTCGTGATTGATAAGTCGATACAGGATTAAGATCTACCATGTCCTCACTGTGATGCAAATAATCCACACCAAGGTGTTCAACATGCTAATCAGGCCACTGATTTTCTAAGGCTCCGTTTACACGAGCGCATTTCCAGACGAAGCGGTGTTGTTTTGGCCGTTTTGCTTTCGAAAGTAGTGCGTTCACACGGAAACCTTTCAGAATCAATCCCCGTTCACGCGGAAAGGCAGGATGTTGAAAACGCTGCGGTTCCTATCGCCAGGCCACATGTTGGCAGTGTGGATATAGGAGCTGCAACCATAGTGCCCATGTGCCAGTGCCCCCCTTGAAGGCCGGGGCGTTTCAGAAACGCTCCACTCTGGAGCCCTTTTCCAAAAAGTTTTGTTTTCACTACATTCTCGTGTAAACGGGAGGCCGAAAGGCATTAAAACGTAGCCATTTTCATCTGGAAATGCTGTCGTGTGAACGGGGCCCAAGAGTACATCGAAGTATCTCTTTCCTGTCATTGTTTTCCCACGAGCACCCTTACAGAAGGCTTTTTTCCTTCTTGAGCCTAGTTCTGCCAGAGATCTCTTCCTGTTAAAGAGTAGTTCTTCCCCCCACCATCGCCAGCATGCTTGCTCATGGGGGTTCATCAGAATGTTTACTCTATAATGTTTTAGGATTTTAACCTGACAACATAAAGCACCTTTAGATGAATGTGGTTGTGAACCGGCTCTGTATAATGAAAATACAACTGAACTGAAGCACATAATGAAATTTAACCCAAAAAGATACTAGACAATTAATTAAAACAAAAGCGACGTTGTCTTTAACAGGGAATATTCAACATTATGACCACATAAAAAGATTCTTTCATCTGACCTTCTGCGCTAAAGAATAAAAGAAATCCCTCAAGATATTAGATTTTTGTGGATTTCCTTACGCTTGATTAAGAGAAAAGAAAAGAAAAGGCTTCATGGAAGAACACTGTGCTCCTAAGGATTATCCGCCACCTCAGACCAAACGAACAAATTTGCAGCATTCACATTGGTTCTCAGTTCTCAGTGGAACCTGTGTGCACACACCCAACATTACTCTCCCTTCCTGGCATAATGGGAGCTAGTAATATTGGATGGTATAGAGTGCCACATGTTAAAAGCAGATATCAAGTAGGTATGACAGCTATGTGGCAAGGTGTGCAGCCGGTCTGCCTCCTGCTTCTACACAACAATTTCTTGACAAACAAGTACAACAATTATCTCAGGAACGAATAGAGAATGTGAAAATTAGAACAGGTCTGATGACACTCCTACCAGCTTCAGGGCCACTGTGGGCTTTGAGGGCACATGCAGGAGATTAATTTGCCTTTGGACATTTAGAAATCCTAGGACTGATGATGTGGGCCGTCAACAAAAGTGCAGAATGTGTGACCTTTCCTGGGCTATTTATGAGACCCCTGTTAACAAGCAACAAACTTTGTTTTGGCCAGTCAGGGTATCAAATGTCAGACATGCTGCTGTCTGGATGCCATTTTGATCCTCCCACGGAAAATCTGAGAAATACCTACTGGAAGGTGACGCAAAACCCAGCAAACATAGACAGTGCGCGCACAACCTGCTCTGTGTTTGGGTTATGTGCAGGACAGATGAGACAATAAAAGAAAAGCGGTGTCTTCATGAAGACCTAGCAGGGTTAAAGTCTCTTTTCAGCCAATATGTTAACTGTAATGCCGCACTTTATTACCTTGTATGCATTTATTTCTGGCTAACCAATCTGCAGCAAACTGCAGTAATCTATCCTTTGAAGGGGAAAAAAAGGCGGTCTCCGGTGCCGTTGTACCGCCTTGTGTGAAAGAGTTCAGAAAAGTTCCCAAACAGGGAAATTACAGGGTGTCTGTCTGATCCTTTAATTTGACTGGAGATACAAGCATGTGAGCTGGGATGGCTGTCAAGTATTTAGAGAAGCAAAAAACAAAGGAAAAAAATCAGTAGGCAGAGCTGGCAGGGAAATTAGTCATCCATGTCAGCCATCCTGGCAGGCATCCTATACTTGCTGTTGCCTGTGAGAACGCTCGAGAGATTGGAAAAGCAAAGCAGCCATGACTGTAATAATATAAGGAATACAACAACATTTCAGGACGTACCCATGGTGGTAGCTCTGTGGTTGGCACACTGTGCCTCACTACTTTCTCCTCGTGCTCCAGGAACGCCAAGGCACGGTTTACCCTGTAGTTCCTGTCGCCATAGTTCTTCCTCCAGTAGAAGAGCACTGCGAGTCCAATCAGAACCCAGCTAAAGCTGAACTCAAAGTATCCCAAGACGTAGATGGGGAAGATGATGGCAAAGGTCTTGGCAAAGTTAATCCACATCTGAGTAACATCTGTCAGGGACGACTGCTGTTCACTCAGCTTTTGTGGGGACGTAGGTGGGTCCACAGGGCTCGCCGGTGTGCTGGGTGCTGAACTGGGGCCGTTGGCCTTGGCACCCTGCCCTGCTGAACCATCCATCCTGTTACTCATTTCCCCTCTGGAAAAACAGTAAGTTACAACAAATGTTAGCGCCGCATTCACACACTGCAGAAGCAGACAAGGCTGTAACTGTTTATTTACTACACAGAAAAGGTCTCCTGGCTGCAGGATTTCCATCTCCACAAGATAAAACTTCAAGTTGATGAATGCGGACTTAGCTTTGCCCAAAGGAGTAAAACAACCTTAAGTGTGGATCCATGCTGCGTTAATTTCCCTTCAACAAGTAGGCTGCAGTAACCTAATGGCTGAAAAATACAGTAAAGCTGCAAACTATCCCCCGTTAAACAACTACGCACAACACAAGAAAACACTGAAACATTTGTCTTGCTTTGCTTTGCTGCACAGAACTCCGTTACAGAAATGTCCACTTTAGTTTCCGAGAAACGGGGACAGTGCGCACTTTAATGCCCGCTGTTAGACAAACAGAGAGCCTCTTTAATTCGGCGTGCATTCAGCATTTCAACTTTGAAAGCTGCCTCACCCGTCCTCGCTTCGGTCTGGTGCTGTCAGGACACACAAGTGTGCAGCCGCCGTTGAAGTGGACGATTTACTGCCAAACGTGCCGTTTAACTTGGCTGCATGCGCGCCGAATACAAGAGCACCGATGCCTAAATCAGAAATGTGCTACAGAATGACTGAACCGTGGATAATGTGGCCGCTAAACTGAGCAAATCTTAATTCGTTATTTTTTAAGACGGAGTCTGAAGTGACGCCGCAGAGAGTGACACGTATTTAGGGCTGGGACTTCACCACCAGTACTAACGGCAACGAAACGCAACTTCTTTTCCTTCGCTCATCGCCAAGCGAGCGTCACACTCACCCGTATCCACCTGCGACACTCGCTGCTCCCGGAAAAATGAAGTAAAAAAAAAAAAAATCACTTTATCGGCTTCGTCCGCCGCATGCCGAGCAGCTGAACTCCTCGACAGCCCTCCGCCCTCTCAGCACGTCCTACCGCGAGGGCGACTGAGTCGTCTCGGCAAGCCTGCAGGAAACTGTCATCGCGGGAAAGAGGTCAGCCTCCTTCAGGGAGGGAGCTTCGAACCGCACCGCACGGCGGCAGGCACGGGTGCCACCCGGTGGCAGGAATGGATTAAAAAAAGCTGTCAAAACCGGCTGTTTTATTTCTATTTTCATAAATACAGAGTTCACAAGTCTTCCGCGAAAATGTTGTGATTTTCTGTATTTGCCAAAAAAAAAAAAAAAAGAAAATGACTGGTTGCGTTTAAACTGTTATAAATGACCTTTGGCCCGTAACCTGTGTCAAGTCATTTTGAGCGAGAAACAACATTTCTGCCAGAAGGTGAAAAAAACTGACTTCTATATATTCTTAATTTATCGTGGTAAAAAAGTGTAACTGACATTATCAATGTCTTTTTTTTTTCAGAGAGATCTGTCCAGGAGGGCAGCAGAAAGTGCAACTAATATAACATTACAGTTCTATAAAGATATTTTAAGTGACCAAAAAAAGGACTGGGTTGATTATGATGTAGATACAATAAGGCAGAGTTTTAAAGTTACTTGCAAAACATGTAATTTCTTCATTTTATATATAAGCCCGTCATAAATCCTGTTGACTACAGTCTATTTACCAATATAAGCAAAGACATTACTCATTAAAAAAAAATAAAAAATACATAGCAACATTGGAAATCAATTTTTGGTGGACAGTCACTTTTTGTCAGAACACCCAAGCTAAACACTGGTTTTGGGGATCTTCTTGCTGGTCTAGTCCAGATTTTGCTAAAAGTATTCACTCGCCCATCCAAATCAATCACTTGTGTGGCCACAGCTGTATAAAACCAAACACCTAGGCATGCAGACTGCTTCTGCAAACATTTGGGAAAGATGTTTCAGTGTGGTACTGTGATACTGTAGGATGCCCCCTGTGCAACAAGTCTAGCAGTGAAATTTCCTCGCTACTCTAAATATTCCAGCTAGTGGTATAACAAAGTGGAAGCGATTGGGAACAACAGAAACTCAGCCATGAAGTGTTAGGCCATGTAAAGTCACAGAGCCGAGCTTAGCCGTAATCTTCTCTTTCAGGTCACCTGTGCTGGCATTCAATGTACCAGTTGTTCTTGGGGCTTGGTACCCTGTCTCGGAGTGTGGGGATGATGACACGTCTTCCCCTGACCTGATGTCCAGGCTCCCCCTTGCCGCAGCATTTGTGTTGTACCTCATCAAGTCTAGTTGCCGGAGCAGTTGCTTCTTGTGGATGTTGGAGCACACGAGCACAGCAAGGCATTGGGAACAACACCAGGGAGCCAAAGAGAGCTGCGCACCAGGACTCTAAGACCAGGCAGGCCAACCTTAGCATTGCCTGGATTCACTACAAGAAACCCAACAACTCAATGGATTCTGCAGTGGCTGGCACTGTACAAGGCTGCTAGTGTGCTAAATAACATGGATCAGGAACTCAATAGGACTGTGGAAGACAACACTGGAGGCCATCTCCAAGGCAATCGCACAAGTCACCATCAAGTGTGGAATATATCAGGGTGATGTGATACAAGCTGAGCTCATACAATGGCAGCTAAAAGTTACTCCAAGCAACCATTGGTGCCAATCACCTTAAAGCTCAGCAGCACTAATATCAAGCACAACTGAGCTTTAATGCCTGTTGGATCGGTGGTTCTTAGCTGGTGTGCCACGAGGTTAGCAAGGCCTTCTGAAGAAGCAATGTATTTCAGGCTGATGAAATATCACTTTAAAATACCACAATGACCACTTCTTAATTAAAAACAATGAAATTAAATAAATGACTATGGATGCAATCAGGCAGCACAGCACTACTAAATCATATATATCTGTAAGACCATCAGACATCTCTATGAGGCATCTCTAACTTTTGTATTTGATAACATCAAAGGAACACTAGTAGAAAAATAGTATGTGCAAATCATATTCCCAATTTAATCTAATGCATTTTATTATGCGGGTATTAGGCCCACCCGACTCAGGTTTTTAGTGATGGAAGTGAAGCCAGCAAGCACAACGAATCCTTACGGTGGTGAGAAGGATAAGGCAGAGTGTATTACAAAACTAAGATTGTATTTTTAAGCTTTTTCTTTATGCTATGGGAATTTTTGCCACATTATTGCCTTTGCATCTCCCCAGAAGTGCTGGAGGAGGTAGCTGGAAAGAGGGAAGGGCTCTAGGTTCGGGGTGGCAGTGGCTCAGGAGGTAGAGCAGGTCATCTACTAATTGGAAGTTTGGTAGTTCAATTCCTGGCTGCATGCCAAAACATCCCTGGGTAAGATGCTGAACCCCAAGTTGCCAAAACAGGCAGAGAAATACAAGCTTTCTAATAAACTGTATTTGTTACCCTTACTCCTTTGCTCGTTAAAAAACTGTGAATGGAAGCATGGGACTGCTCCTGAACAACAGCTGTGACGCTAAAAGAAAACAGATGAAGGTTTGATGCAACAGCCAATCCCTTACAAATGCACCACTGTTCAAGCGTAAACCTATGTTAACCTCATTAGCTTACAGGAGGTAAGAAAGCTGCCCAGATACTTTTACAATGAGATATTTGTCTGGACAGATCATCGCTGCTCTCTATGCCTACTTGGACCGCAGACGCAGCTCAGAAACCATTTCTCCACTAGAGGTCATGGAAGTGTTGTAAACTGAAGCGTCACAGCCGACGTACAGAAAGGTGTGGACAATCTGGTTTCTTTCTTATCCTAAAATAATTAGCATGTCATGATCCTGGTTCTGTGACCCATCATTTTCTGTTTTGGGCTTTAAGTTCTATTATAAAGAGCCAGAGTCGGATTCTTAGTTACTGCAGTTTTGTATGCTTTCAGAGCGCTCCAGGATGGTTTCTTTATAGTTACATTCTCAGGTTATTTTGTTGTTGTTCGCTGACTCATGTTCTTTGTTATATTTTATTTGTATCCTCAGGCCTTCTTAGTTTCGTTTTCTCAGTTTTTTCCTCTGTTGAAGTTTATTTTTCGTATTTAATTCCTCGTCCCTCCGTGCTCTCCGGCTCAAATCTGCGTTTCTGTCCCATTTAGTCCTGTTTTTTCTTTGCCAGTCTCTTGTCTTGTGTGCATTGTGTTTAGTTTTGTTTCCCCTTGTCAGGCGGGTATTTTCAATATTATATATGTTAAAAAAAAAAAAAAGATTATTAAATGTATAAAATCTTAGCATGTGAAGACATATTAAAGGTGTAAAAGTCACCCAATTTCTATTAACTAAGAATTGCTAATCCTAGAAATGATGATCAGATCAGTGAGAGAAGCCTGAAAGAATTCCCGTTTGATGCTTTACATTAATGTAATACAGACCTAACATTAATGTTACAGTCATACTTCATAATGAATCAATTAATCAGTTATTACAACATAATATGACATTAATGACATATGCATTATTAAGATATAGTAAATCATTTATAACTCATCAGAAATGATGAGAAGAAAAAAGTCAGTGTGTAAACGCTCAGAGAGGTAACAAAGGTAGGTGAAAAGACATAAAAAAGAAATAAAATATCACCAGATTTGACTAATGCAATAAATTAATTTAGGAATAGAGATCAGCTAAATGAGGGTGCTGTAGTTCATATAAAATGGAAACACAGATCACAGACTGTCGCCACAAGTTTCCGTAACTTTAAACTATAAATACTAATAATTTCTGATTACCTGAAATTGTCCCCACCACTAATTTGATACCAAAACATGTGTTTATGTATTTATTACACAAACTCTGAGTCCCACCTCTCTGAGCCAATATTAGTAAGAAGATTAGTTTTTCCACTGGTGTAGCTAGATCGGACAACTTGATGTGCATGCAGGCCAGTTGAGCATCCCTATTACAAGCCGCGTCTAGCTCCACGCACTCGGTCCCGGGCTTGTTTTCAAGCCTGGGAGAAGCAAAACGTGACACCCACATGAGTTTTTTTTCATCAGTGGGTTTACGATAGGCCGTGGTTTTGAACTAGGCTGCAAACAGAGCAAATAAGCAAACACAAGAAAGGCTTTTTGTCTGGAGTCTTTCCTGTCATTTTCTGCCCACATTTTATTACCTACGCTGGCTTTCTCATGAGGAAATCCTCATAAATGAAACAGATTAGCTTACATTTATGCTGGTCTCACTGCCCATCTCACACATTCACTTTGATGCTTGGATACATCAGTGTAGACCCCTTTTGGTTTGGCTCAAGATCCACTTTTCGGTTTAGGTCACTGGAGACCAAAGTAAACTAAGAGTAAAGTGAAGTAAGAGGCATTACAATGAGCGCTTTTCATTCCATGAAAAAAAAAGAAAAGGTATATATGCTGTTATTGTCATCATTCTCATTTCATTTTCTCTACTGCTGGCAGAGTAATGGAAGAGGGAAGATGAAAAGGAGGCAGAATAATGCTCTTCCCAAAATGAGGGTGGGAAACACACAATTTGCAACTCCACTGCAGCAAAGCAATAATGCATACAATCTCCTGTGTGTGTGTGTGTGTGTGTGTGTGTGTGTGTGTGTGTGTGTGTGTGTGTGTGTGTGTGTGCTGTTCAGGTCAGAAGAAAGAAAAGTAGTAAGGAGGAGGACGGGAGCTCAAGCTCAAAACCAAGTTCCCTTTGAAAAAAAATGTCGGAACTGCAGAAATAGTCTGTTTTGAATAATTATAACAATATAATAAGGTAGGTTTGTATGCAGTCCACACACGCTGCTGCACTCATGGAGTATTTCATGAATAACTGCTGTGCAACCTTTTAGTTTGATCAATAAGGTCTTCTTATCGTAAGTTTGTCCTGACTGGGATTTGAACCCCTGATATGGCATCCAATAAAGATCTCATGATCAGTAGCTTCTGTGGCAATTATTAATTTAAAAAACAAAGAACTGTGGGGACACAGCAGCATGCCACCTTTTTCCTCTTTGGTCCAAAACCTACGAAAAAGCTTCCTCAAAGGTTGAGGAATAGCTGCTGTCATGGTTAAAATACACCAATATTGGATGTTGGGAGGAGATGGTATATTAGCAGAGATCTCCTGAGTTATTTTCTTAGTGCATATAAACAATCTGTCTTCTTCTTCCCGCCTACATTCTTGTGCTATAAAAACGTCACAGGCCCTGTCCCTTTGCTTTTGCTGGAAGCATAATTTCTTTACTTGGTTCAGAGTTTTAGCACTAAACACGCTGTGATTGGGAATTTGCTGAAAGTAGTGCCTGGAGGTTCAAACATCATGTTGCCTTGGTATGTGCCAGGGTCTGGGTATTTTCAGCATTTTGAGTACGGGGTGTTGCAAACCGTTCACTCCAGGAATAGTAACGCAGGCTCGAGTTCAGCAGTGCTTGCAGACCGTAAGCAGCCTCATTAGCTGAAGAGAAATCTTTCCTCTTTTTCTTTTGTTTTATGCCTTCAGCTCACACCTACAGAATATGTATCATTGCATTTAAATGCAACACCAGTGTCTGTTTTCAGATAACAACCCTCTGTGCTGTTTGCAGTAATGAGAAAATTATGCACTCTCCAAACCAGATTACACACTCAGTAAACCCACACAGAAAACAAATGCATGTAAGCTCTGTGTCCCTAGATATTATGTGCACTGTGTCACAGATTATACACTTTTTTTAGGTATACTTTGATAGTACCAGGTATGACCCCCCCTTTGCCTTCAGAACTGCCTTATCTCTATGTGCCATAGACTTAACAACATGCTGCAAACGTTCCTCAGAGGTTTTGATCCGCACTGATATGACAGCGTCACACAGCTGCTGCAGATTTGTTGGCTGCACATCCACAATGGGACTCTCCCTTCCATCACATCCCAAAGACGCTCTGTTGACTGAGATCTGGTGACTGTGGAGGCCATTTGAGCAGTGAACTCATTGTCATGTTCAAGAAACTAGCTTAAGATGATTTGAGCTTTATTACATGGTGCATTATCCTGCTGGAAGCAGCCATCAGACTGCGGGTACATTGTGGTTATGAAGGGATGGACGTGGTCAGCAACAGTATTCAGGTAGGCTGTAGCATTAAAACTGCTCGTTTGATACTAAGAGGCCCAAAGTGTGCCAAGAAGCTATCCCTGACACCATTACAGCACCACGTCCAGCACGAACCAGTGACACAGGATGGATCCATGTTTTATGCAAATCCTGAGCCACACGTTGAAGCAGAAATCGAGAGTCAACAGACCAGGAGAATTTGTTCTGATCTTCTGTTTTACGGTGTGCCAACTGTGGCCTCAGTTTCCCGTTCTTAGCTGACAGGAGTGGCTTAACGGTCTTCTGCTGCTGTCACCCATCTGCATCAAACTTCGATGTGTTGTGGGGTCAGAGATGCTCTTCTACATACAGTGGATGTTTGTGGGGGTTTTTTTTTTCTTTTGAACTGTGTAACTCAAATCAGCTCAGTTATCCTGTAACCTATGACATCAACAAGGCATTTTTTTCCCCAGAGAACATAGGATATTTTCTCTTTTTCAGACCGCACTCTGTAAACCGTGGAGATGGCTGTGCAGGAAAATCCCAGGAGATGATCAGTTTCTGGAGTTGTCAGAGCAGCCTGCCGGTCACCAACAACATTCAAAGCCACTCAAATGACCTTTTTGGCCTGTTTGAACTTCAGTAGCTCTTCTTGACCGTGTCTGCATGCCTAAACGCACTGCTGTGCTGTCATGGGATTTGCTGTTTAGATATTTGTGTTAACAAACAGTTGAACCTATAAAAGTAGCGGTGACCATTATGTGGCGACCATATACAGATAATTTACTTTTTTTTTAATTGCAATTTAAGGACTTTATTTGCTTTGTTTTTGCTGAGCTCCCTAAACCTTGGCCCCAAGTCCTCCTGCAAAGAAAACAGACATTAAAAAACATTCCCTGACCACATCTGCATCAGGAAGGCACATTTTGTGCAGACAGACTGTTTAAAATCTGGTTTACACACAAGCCATAAAGCAGCAGAAGCAGCTGAACGTTTTTGTGCTCGTGTTGATACTTTCGCCCACAGCAGAGCCGCTGATGGTCTCTGGCTTTGTGTAAATATGTGCCACTTCATCCTGACTCTGCTTTCATTAGCTCACTATACAAGGCAGAAACCATGCACACAGCTGCGAGTGTGCATAATGGAGTGAGGGGTGTATGTATTCTGTTCTGGTAAACCCCACTGAATCCAAACGTGGGGGTTTGAAGTGGCTTTTTTTTTTTTTTTGCTGAATGCACAACATGTTTCTTCAGTCACTTGCCCTGTAAAGTTGACCTTTACTGACTCTTTCTTCAAATGCTTTGTGCAGTCGAGAATCTGCAGTGAAGAAGAAAAAGCCCAGTCTGACAGCAGGACTGTATTCCGGCTGAAACTACAGTAAAGGCTCGTTAAGAAACCACTTCATGGATTGGATACTTACTTTTGTTTGAAAGACTTTTCTTCTCATTCGGCTCATAGTTTCAGACCGAATACTTGGACTGATCCAACATATCGTTAGCCTCATAGCACAATGGCCCAAGTCATATTTTTGGCCAAATTGAGATATCTGCCTAATTCTACTTTGCTAACACTGTAGATTCATTTGGATCGATATCTCAATTTGGCCAAAATATGACTTAGGCCATTATGCTATGTGGCTGACGATATGTTTGTAAAAATGGTTAAAGCGGTACGGCTGAAGTTGAACTTATTATATATTATACTGCAGTATATTTCTCACTAACTCTGCAGCTCGTTCTCTTTCTCTTGACTTTCTTTTAAGATGCAACACATTTTGGGGTCAACTTGAAAGAAGGCAGATGTGAAATCTAAAAGTGAGGTCGGAGGTCAACTGTGACGTGGTATTTGGATGCAAGCTATAATGTGACATTCAGAATCCCCGTATACCAGAATCATTTCCTAAATGTTGCCAATACAAGTGAAAGCAGTAGAATTTGAAGCAGAGTTTTAAAGGTAAAAGACATTTTTATGAAGGTTTGACCTTGAAGAAAAGGTCAGAGGTCCAAAGTAACCTGATATTTAGAATCCCCATATATTAATCCCGATACGCATATACTGTATGTTGTCAATACAGACAATGGCAGTAAGAAACACAGCTTTGAATAGCTCTACAGGGCTTTCAAATGGTTTTGGAGTAGCAGGGGGGCATGCCAAAGTAGCAGGCACCTTATGACCGAGACCTTTGCTGTCCTCTGTGGGCGTTAGGGTTAGGGTTAGGGTTAGGGAGTTAAGGAAGCTATAGATAATCTTACATGGTTCCCCTGGGTTCACTTTCACCTAGGACATTGGATTTTTCTGTCCTGAAATTGATTCTTCACTTTTCCCATCTGTTTGGCTTTTATGAGTACTATCCCCTAAATTTTACTACTCTTTAAAGACTTTCATTCAGTACTCCCATAAATATATCACAGTTACTATAAATGAACAACTTCTACTATGAAAGGAAGAAATGCCGTGGCCGATGTGTTCACAAACCATTACTTATATGCAGTGATGCTATAGTTACCTTGAAAAATTAGTCCGATTACTGATTACTCCTTTAAAAAGTTACTTAGTTACTTTACTGATTACTTAATTTTAGAAGTAACCAAGTTAGATTACAAGTTACTTTATTAGTTGCTTTCAACAGCTGCCGGTGATCGTCTGCCATAAAGTGATCCTGATGTTTCTGTGTGCTTTTATGTGTAATGTCTTTGCTTATGTTGGTAAACAGAGCGCAGTCAGCATGATTTATGAAGGGCTTATATATAACAGGAAGAAATAACCTGTTTTTCCAACAATCTTTATGAGTCTGTGTTATTGTACCTACATTATAATCAATCCAGTGCTTTTTGACCACTTCAAATATCTTTATAGAACTGTGATGTTATACTTGTTGTGATCTCTGCAGCCTTCTGAGTCAGATTTCTGTTTAAAAAGACATTTTTAATGTCAGTGACAGTTTTTACCTTCATAAAAAAAATGAATATATAAGTCACTTTTCCAAAAACTGAGTGCAGCTTCTACCCTGTGATAGAAATGCTGTTTCTCACTCACAGTGACCTGATATCATTCATGAGTGAGATGTTTGACACGTTTCACAGGTTAGAGGTCAACAAGTCATTTAAATACAGCCGTTTAAATACGGGCAATCCTTTTTTGGCAAACACCAAAAATTGCTTTTTGGCAGACGATCACTTTTTGGCACAACACCGGCAGCACCCCCCGCCGCCTCAACATAAAAACAACAACTATGAAACGAGGGCGAGTCAGCCGTGTTTAAGGGCAGCATTTCCTCTGCTACATCCTGTCCGCCCAGCTTCTTCAGCTCTTCTTACTGGTTTGGACTGAAGTCCAGCTTTTGCTGTTTGGGTGCTGGGGGGCCTCCTGCATTAGCCGCAGCTCTGCTTCTCCACCTGGTGGGACTCGCTCTGTAAGTGTGACTGTGCTGTGACTCCAGGTGTTTCTTCAAACCTGACGTAGTGTTTTTGAAGCTAGAGAGCACTTTGTCCCAGCACAGAGTGCACAACTAACCTTGATGTTGTCATCTTTAGCTGACACAGACTCACAATAGTGCCTGTATATTTCAGCTAGAAAACGCGCATCTCTCCTCCCTCCATTGTTTATGTTTGTGTGTCTGTGTGCTGTTGTTGTCCTCATGATGAAAACGGGACGTCAGACGTCACTCCCCGAGACGCAAGAAAAAAGCAAAAATATAAGTTTTTACTGAGAAAAATGACAAAAAAGTAACGCACAGTCACCTGGATAAATAACTTTAATCTGATTACTGGACTGCAAATAGTAACGCGTTAGATTACTCGTTACCGAGAGAAAGTAGTCAGATTAGAGTGACTGACAACACTGCTTATATGCAATGCATCTCAACAATGTTATGGTTTAATTTTAAATAATTTTGAAAGTTAATATTCAAAAGTACAGAAGCTAGTGCAGATTATTTAATCGTCAAACTTGCCCCTGAACGATCAGCACGGTCGGCCATGAAATTCATCCTCAAATCATGCAACGATTGCTTTCCACGAGGCCGGCGACCTCTCTGCCCTCTGATCATTAGAACTCTGTTCTTGACCTTGTTCATGTTTACCTGGATTACTTACTTTCAACCTCGGACGTGGGCTTGAACCATTTCACTTGTGACGGCTGCTGTTTTCTCTTATTTCTCTTACATGCATGAGAAGCCACGATGGCAGCAAACGATATGAATAGTCACATGGCAGTCGTGAACCAATCAAATGGCTCAGATTGAAAGAATGTAA
>JAMQGT020011857.1:0-78776 GCA_024447675.2 Pterophyllum scalare
ACTGAAGTTCTTGTACTCGGCCCACAAATCTTAGATGCATGGTGTCAAACCAGATACTTACTCTGGATGGCATTACTTTGGCCTCCAGTAACACTGTGAGAAATCTTAGAGTCATTTTTGACCAGGATATGGCGAGCCTGGTTCTGCTGGAGGTTTCTTCCTGTTAAAAGGGAGTTTTTCCTTCCCACCATCGCCATGTGCTTGCTCATAGGGGGTCGTTTTGACTGTTGGGTTTTCTCTTGTGTTATTGTAGGGTCTTTACCCACAATACAAAGCGCCTTGAGGTGACTGTTTGTTGTGATTTGGCGCTATATAAAAAAAAATTGAATTGAATGACAGTGGGGAAGAAGAACGCCTTTGTAACTGGAAGAGACCTGCAGAATGAAGCTCAGGGAGGGGCAGCCTCGACTGGCTGGGTGGGTGAGGGGAAAGAGAGACCATGAACAACACACACAAGAAAACACAAAGTACGGGAAACAGACAAAGCCAGAACTAAAAGGAGAGTGAATGATGGATTTACATCAAATCAGATGGAGACAAATATTGCTGACATGATTACATTCCTCTACACTGACGTGTTCCCTACGGGCAAGATATTTTACATATATATGCTTTTTTTTCCATTTCAGGAGGATCCACATCTCTAAAGCAGCTTTGGATTGTTTGAACGGCGACTATGAGGTGGAGGAAGGCCACGGGAAGGACCGCAATGATTTCCTTCGCCGCCACAACATCGAGACTTACCTGATAAAGCAGCCCGAGGAGAGTCTGCTCTCCCTGCCGGAGGACATCATGAAGGAGGCGGCCAGCTCGGCTGACCGTCGAGCCAGCAGCACTACCTTCAACGAGGCCTCATGGAGCCCTGAGCTCCCTTTTGATAACATCGTGGGGAAGGAGAACGTAAGTCCCGCCACTGCTCATAATTCAGGTCACGATGTGTGCACTTTATCACCCAGCCAGAGAATGTGTGTCTTTGCAGTAAACTTCTTCTGCAGTGATGATTAAACTGTTATCTTTATTTCGACATTCCCGGTTTCTGGGTCCAAATGTTTCCTGTGTTGAATGAGGCTCTCGTCTCTTTAACATGCTTCACTGCCCCCCCCTTTTTGTGAGCTGACACAAGCCACAAAACCTTATTTAACTGCCACTCTCAGCCTCTTTAGCTTCTTATTAGCACTAATCATTTGTAGCATAAAAAATCAGTGCAGTGTAACTAGAGCCCATGGGCTCATGGTGTCCTGGAATTCAAATATTTGAACTCTTAAGAAAAGAATCACTCTTGGGTTTAGGATTATAATCCAAACCACACAGCAACATATTAATGACTAACCTCTTCTTGTTGATGGGATCATCTCAGATCGCTTTGATCTGTCACAATGGCGTTTGTTTCTGCCCGTCGGGGACCATCAACATGAACTTTCACTGAGAACAATTTAAGCCTCATCCAATATCTTCCCTGTGATAGCGTGTTTATATATGACTAACCATAGCTGTGTAGCTAGCCCCCAGAAAGCACATCATTATACAGTCATGAAAAAGGAAGTTTTCACAGCGCTCTATGAGGGCTTATGAAACACTAAGTTCATCCTTACTGCTTTCATAGATGGTAAGTAGCTGCTAATCATATGCACTTGATTAATTGATCATCAGGAAAGTCTGACCCCCCCTCTATAAAAGCAGAGGTTTTGGCAGTTTGCTGGTGTGGAGCATTGAAGTGTGTGTTAACACTGCTGCAGTCTTCCCAGGAGTGGATATCTGTATAAATTCACCCAGGATCAGACTGTGCAATGCTCAGAGAAACTGCAAAAAAAACCTCAAGAGCTACATCTCAGACCCTACAGGCATCAGTTAGCATGTTAAACGTTAACGTTCATGACAGTACAATTAGAAAAAGACTGAATAAGTATAGATTGTTTGGAAGGGTTGCCAGGAGGAAGCCTCTTCGCTCTAAAAGGAACGTGACAGCACAGGTTTGCAAAGTCGCATCAGCACAAACAAACCAGCCGTCAGCACGGTGGTGGAGGGGTTATGATTTGGGCTTGTTTTGCAGCCACAGGACCTGCAAACCTTACAGTCATTGAGTCGACTCCTCTGAATACCAAAGTGTTTTAGAGTCAAATGTGAGGCCGTCTGTCCGACAGCTACAGTAAAGCTCTGCCAAAACTGGATCATGCAACAGGGCAGTGACCCCATTCACAGCAGCAAATCTACAGCACAACAGCTGAAAAGAAGAGAATTGAGGCGCTGCAACGGCCCAGTCGAAGTGCAGACCTCGACGGGATTGAAATGCCGTGGGGGACCTTCAGAGAGCGGCGCATAAACAAATGCATGCAAACTTCAATGAAATAAAGCAACACTGCAAAGAGCAGAGGGCCAAAATTCCTCCACAATGATGTGACAGACGGATAGTCACACAGGAAAAGATTTCTTCAAGTTATTGCAGCCAAAGCTGGTTCTGTCAGCTAGTGAATTCTATGGGGTGCCTAGTTTTAGAGTTCTATGAAAACTTTCTTTTTCACGACTGTTAACGAACCCTCGAAATGTTGCTGGGATTCAGTTTTCCGTCATCGTTAGATGCAAAGTTATAGCAGCGCAGTATATTTTAGTTTTAGGGTATATCATCTTTGGAAGCTAGCTCGTGGATTTCCTGCTAACTTCTAACTCCATCCACAAGATGAGGATTTATTAAACTCTGTAAATCCTCATTTCATGGATGCCTGGATGTTAAACTTCATCGCCACACCTGGGAGAGCAGCCACACCGATCTTTTTATTGGAGCTGAGAGAATTTGGGCTGTTTTTAACTCTGCTTGTTTTCTTTGGGGAACGGAAGCATTTGGACCCAGACGTGGGCAAAGATGTCAGACTCAACGAGTGGATTGGAGGAAATAAACTTTTATTTCCTTTTTCAGGAGAATATTTAGACTGTTTAACCAAACTGAATCAGAATAATCCTCTCTGCTTTAAAGGAGTTCCACTGCAGGATGAAGTTTTTTGTCACGACGGGCACATTTTTGTTTCTCTGGTTCCTGTTTCGTTACAGTGCATGGGATCTTCTCAGTTGTTTCGCCTCTCTGGTGGTTGTTTTGTCCTTTTTTTGGGAGCGAGTGGACATCTTTCTGCAGAGAAAATGTGTTGCTGTGGTAACACATCACTGTGTGCCAGCCTTGTTTTTTTTTTTTTTTCTTTAGGATGACGAGCTTCTGATTGTGTGGCCCATTTAAGCATCCTCCTCATTTCTTCTTCATCTGTCTGCCTGTGACAACAAGTCAGCCCCCGGAGGCATCGTGTTTTGTCTAAGATGGCTGAATTTGGAGTGAGTGATTGAAGGTTGAGCTTGTTTTACATTTTCTTTTTTTTTGTTGAAGCTGCTTTGTTGTTTACCAGTGACAGCTTCAAGTGACACTCTTCAGAGATTTTGTTGTTAATTGGTTTGAAATTCTGTTGGAGAAATGCACTTCCTTTGTCCTTTTTACTCGGGAAATGATTGAGTAGTTCAAATTGCAGTTCAAACTTGCCTTTTGAAGCCCGTTATAGGTTACAAAAGAGATGCGTATGTTCGTGCCATTCACAGTTTAGACTTTTAGCTGTGTAAGGAGCTAAAATGCATCTACACACCAGCCAGAGATTTGGAGTCGGACTGGAGAACAGAGGCTTGAGAAGGTCGCTGAAGTGCAGAAAGTGAGCAGTGTGATGGAGCTGTAAAGTCTGGTTATTGGGGTTTTCTCCTGAATAATGCAGGGTCTGTCCCCTTGCAGTGTAAAGCACGTTGAGGCCACCGTTGGTGGGATTTGGTGCTGTGTAAATAAACCTGAATTGAGTTAGAAGCAGAATTCTTCGTTTTGTGCAGCCAGTTTGGTGGCAGCAGGCGAAGGTGTGTGCTTCAGGTAAATTACAGGATCAAAGATCTTACTTTGTAAAAGAAATGTCCTAATCAGCTGCTGGTTTCTCACCTTCAGGTCTGTGAAAGAGGTTAGGCAAGAGTTCAAGACATACGTGCAAGAGCAAAATTAAAGATCTGTTACTTTTCTGCTACATCAGGTTGTATTTGTTAGGAGGCAGCTGTACCTGTCCAATTTGAACAGTTGTGAGTTTGCTGCTTTGTATTGCGTTAGTATGCTTGCTTAAGGCTAACCAACCTTTTTGGTGGACTGGCTGAGGGCTTTATAAGTCGAATATGAAAACGAGGCATAGATTTTTGATTAATTGTGGCCTGCACTGAAACTCGTCCCTGCTCGTGTGGTGCCTCACGTGCTGCTTTATCTTGTTGTCGTCGTCGTCGCTGTTGTGTCTTTTTGAGTCTTTTATGGTCTGCTGTGATTTGGATCTGGCTTAATCAGCCAAAGTCCGAGCTATCTTTGAACTGAATCCGACTGCCTGCAAATCAATTGCAAATATCTCTTTTTTTAAAAACGAGTTCATGCTCAGTGATCAGGGGACTGATTTCCAAAGGTCAGGCTTCCAGATCAGCTGGAATGAGTTCTCTGCTAAACGAGGTTTTAATAAATGGAGTCTTTGTTTTATGACTGAAAGACAGTACACACTACACACACATCCTTTTGCAATCATGCTCGGTAGCTTTCACGATGTGCATGATATCAGGAATAACGTACAGATTTCCGGGAAAAGAATGTAAACAGATATTTGCAGCAGAAGCAGCATACATGCTCCTGGCTCGCAGGCAGCAGCAGCAGCATCCTGGTTACAGTTCTGCACTCTGCAGTGTTACTGGGAAGAAAATAAAAAGTCTTCTGCTCCTGCTGGTCAGCCTCACCAAAGTCAGGGATCCTGTATAATGACAGTCTCGTATGGAGCGACATGCGTGACGCATTCCAAGTCCTAACTGCCGGCCTGAAATGGCCATAATCAGACTGAAAGTGGAGATTTTAGATTTCTGCATGTGACACGTTTTCATATTGGGAAACCTTATGACACTTGTGTGTTAGGTTTTGTTCTGGCCTTCATCTCGGTGGAGGTGTAGTTGTCCTTTCCTTAGCTTTGAAGGTTAAATTTTGGATTTTTTTTTTGTCTCATGTTTGTACAGTTTATATGTATTTTGCTGTGTATTTGTGTGTGCACTATTAGTTTGTAACCGTGGCTGACTGAGCCGCTGCCCGTCTTTAAGGAATTAAATTTGGAGCTTCATTATCTTCATTTTATTTCCTAGCCTGTGCTTTATCTGTCTTTGTTCTCGTGGTTTGAAAGGCTCTATAGGGTCAGGCTCATACTTGGCTCAAACAGACATGTCATCATACATGATGATGGGAGGGGGATTATGAGTGCATTTTCAGGCCACATTTGCATTCCCAGATTGCTTTGATTGGACGAGTTGTTGCGTCCCACGCTGCTGGCGGGCACCCAGCACCAAAAACATGCCGCTTGGCGAGGACTCGGTGTTCCTCCACCTCAAACTAAATGGCTCCTTCCTACAGCCTCCTCCTTCTGCTCCAGGCGTTCCAGCTTCACCGTGTTTGATCAGGATAACTGGAGAGGGTGAATGGTTAGCTGAACATGTTAAACACATTATCAAAACCCTGCACGGAGGTAACGAGGATGTTCATTTAGAGTAGATCTTGAGGAGCTGGACATTTGTAGGAGTAGCCTGTGGAGCATCTTAGTTTTATGTTTTTCAGTTTTTCCCTTGCCCCAGTCTTCCTGTGTTACTTTCAGTTACTTCCTGTTAGATTTTGAGTGTTGCGACCTCCACCAAGTAGGTTATTTCTTTGTTACATTCTGTCTGTAAACACAAGAGCTCAAAAAGTTTTGAATGAATTCAGATTAAACTTTTTAGGGGTGCAGACTGGGGTCACGTTAACAATCCATTAAAATTTGTCTCACATCCCCCGAGGTCTTCAAGGTCAACTTAATGATTTATTGGTCAACAATTGACAAAAAGACTTAGAAACTATGATTCTTACAAGTGAATGTATTCTCAGCATATAGCAAGTGTTGTATAAGATTTAAATTATACAGTCAAAGTTATAATAATGCTATACAGCGCTAATTAAAACTATGTTTCTTAATGCAGTTGTTTGTATTGACAGCATTTAGGCATATAGGGAATGAGGGAATCCCCTCAGCCCCAACCGGTCACAGCAGATGACTGCCCCTCCCTGAGCCTGGTTCTGCTGGAGGTTTCTTCCTGTTAAAAGGGAGGTTTTCCTTCCCACAGTTGCCAAGTGCTTGTTCATAGGGGGTCGTTTTGACTTTTATCGTTAAAACTCTGCTTAAAATTCTGCTGCCTTTGTTTGTATTGGCAGCATTTAGGAAATGATGCTGGTATATGGGGATTCTAAATATCTCCTTATAGTTTGCATCCAAATATCAGGCCACATTTGACCTCTGACCTCAGTTTTACATTTCACAGCTGCCTTTCTTTCAAGTTGACCCCACAATGCATTGTTATCTTTACAGAAAGTAAACTGCACTGCAGTCTTCATAAAGTTTCTTTAAAAAGAACAAAGAAAATAAAATGAACATATACAAAATTCAATCCTGTTGCCTTAAAGGTAAAGCTGCTGGTGGAGGTTTGTGTTCCCAGAGTGCTTCCTGTGTTTTTACTTCCCCCCGTTTCTGGTCTGAGTTCCTCTGTGCTTTATTATCCTTCGTCCTGGCGTGCGGTTAATCTGCGTGCCTTCCCGTCCTTCCTTTTTTGGAGTTTGGTTTTCCTTTTTGCCCTTTTGGACTTATGATATTTTCCAGTTTATGTATATCTATAATTCTTTCTAAGTTAAGATTAAAAATGATAAATTATAGATCATATAATTAAAAGTCCAGTGATAACAGATTGCAGTACAACAGTGTATATAATGCATGTTTTATAGATGCACTGCTGTGTAAACGGTGAACTGTCTCCGTTCTCAGCTTGTGCCAAACGTGCAGAGCTGCACTTGTATTGTTTCATGTCCTGCAGCCACGAGCTGAAAGCAAACTGATGGAAGGGTGTTTGTGGATGCAGAGGAATGTTACAGTGGTTCTGAACTGTGCCACTTCTTTGTTTGTGTGTGTGTGTTTTTTTTTTCCTGGCACAATGAAAGCCTGTCAGAAGTCAATTCACACAGCGGCTCTTTGCATATCAAAGCTTCTCTGAGGAGTTTCAAAGCGTTTGTGTTGTTGCTGCTGCTGCTGCTTTGCTCTGCTTGGAGCTCAAGTTCTCCCTCATCGCTGGTTTGCTGTCCTCTTGGTCCCTGTTCTTCACTCCTGTTACTCTGATTTGTGTTTCAGCACAGCCGGGTTAGGACAATGTAAGTGTGTGCTTGTGTCAGTCAGAGGGAAATACAGGAATAAAGTGACTGAAGTGGGAAAAAAGGGGTGAGACAAAACTTATTTATTTAGTTGACTCCAAGCATTTTTGGCTGCATCTGCTGTTATGACGCAGATACATTTGAAGGCCGATAATTAAGACCCCTGGAAATTTGTCCTATCTTTATCTTGCGTGTTTGCAGGGACATGAGTGCTATAGAAATGAGCCAACAATCTGATGGCAGTGATCGAAATGGTCGTGACATGAAATCACTCAATTTGTGTTTATGGACGCAAATTACAACCTGCTTCTTTTCATATAGCTGAGCACGAGTTTTCATCAGACCAATCTCGTGTCAGTTCGTTTATGTCCATGTGCATGAAGTTAATATTTTCCACCTTTTAAAAGGTGATAAAGTCATTTTGTCGCTCACACTAGTGGGAACAGTTTGAGTCCCACACATAAGTGATATATTTTTCATCCATTCTTAGTAAAACTACATCACTGGGGTCAGGCACTAAAACTACAAAGATAATGGATGGTTACTGTAAGCCAAAAGTTGGCTCATGGACAAGTTAGGGTTACTCCTTTATTCCTTATTTCCATGTCCATTAGGAAGGCAAAGGGGCTCCATCAGAGACACAGAGGGAACATTATGATCGTCCAAATGAGAAAGAGGGAGCCTGTGATTCAGGAGGAATGTAGCACGAGTGACAAGATCTCAGTCTGAACACCTATAGAGGATTTTGGGCCAACCTCCACCACCCAAACACAGGCTATGGGAATCATTTTGGAAGAATGATGCTCATCCTTCCAGCAGCGTTTCAGAGACTTGGAGAATCGATTCCAGGGAGCGCTGAAGGTGTTCACAGCATCTTGCTAAGGGTGGTCTCAGAGATCCATACTGTGCCGGAGTCTGTTTGACTCTCTCGTACTAGACTAAAGTGGAAATCTCACCTTAAATCCAGAAATCACCACTATGAGTGTGTAACTGTCCTGTTAGCTTAACAGCTAACTTTGCTGCTATGTAAATAAAAATCTGCTTATGATTTACGGTTATGTTCAGGCTGAATGTATTCGCTTCTCTTGCCAGCTGTTACTCAGCCAGTACACCGACAGGACAGTTCTCAGATCAGCACCGGGAGCTTTAATTGTAAACAGCTCGTTGAAGACGTGCAATAAAGTTTAATAGCAGACGATTCACCGATTTCACAGGCAGCTGATTCAAACAGCGGGTAGCATCTCTGTGCTGATGCCTGCTATAAAAACAGAATTTACTATCTGTGGCCAAACATTATCTTCCAGTTATCCTGCTTTTTATTGTGAAAGACGCGGATAACCACTGAAGGAATGACATCATATCCTGTGTGTCACTGTGATTACGGGAGCTATCATCCACCCGGGACTGATTGCCATCATGAAACCCAGAAGATTGGTCCTGTGCCCTGAAATCATACTCTCAGCTGTGTGCGAGCTTTGTGCGCCGACTCAGTGCCTCTGTCTCTACCTCTTTCATGCTTCGCTGTGTACCTGCTGGCGCCCACGATGCACGGCACCGTCACAGCGCTTTCACCTCGAAGGAGGTTGTGCGTTTCCTTAGAAGACCCAGTTACTCAGAGCCCCCGCACTGTGAAATCCAGGTCACAGCGAAATGGGTTCAGTTTCATGTTTCATTTCAGCTCTGCTCAAGTCTCACTTATACATTTGAAATGAAAGGTGGCTCAGCCCACAGGGACGCATGGCAGCTTGATCTCTTTCTAGACGCTCCTCCCTTGACCTAATTCACTCTACCTTGTTTGCATGTTCACTTTAAAGGCTCGCCTAAGGCCAGAATCAGTCTGAGTTTGTGCTCAGTGCTGCTGTACTGATTTAAGTCTCGCCAGTTCAACCACAGAGCGACTGATGTAAAATTAGCCCTGTAAAATAAAAGTTTAGGGAGGCGTTATTATGCTTTTCCCAAAGTCATTTTTATACTGCCATACTGGTGCGTGCTCATTCATAAACATTCATGTCAGCCAAAATCTCGTGCTGCTCGAAATGCTCAGTTTTGGTTCCAAAACCTATGATGCTGTTGTGAGTCCCGGTCTGGTTTTGACGCTCAGCTCGAGGCGTAAAAAATCATGACTTCGGTAATCACTCGGTGATGTCACGATGGCTACACGCATCGTTTATTTACAAACAAAATTTGTCTGGGGCAGCTTTGTAGCAAAATCCTCTAATGATGTCTGTGTAATGTTTCAAATGATGTAATACTTAGGCAAAAAGTCACAACAATAACACAAAGAATGGTGTAAATATGTTGAATTTATTATTATCTAAAAAAACATAACGCTTGAATAAAGAGGAGGGCTCTTAAAGAGACAAGATGACCTCTCAAGGTGTTTGCTCTTCTGGTCTCGATTGTTCTTTGACTCTGAAGGATGTTCGGGGTTTATATAACTGCCCGCTTTGCAGAGCATCAGCTCCAAAAAGACACGCTGTAGTGACTTAGACTTTGAGGCCGCAAAGTATCAGTTAATCTGTCACACCACCGTGGCTCAACACGTGCGATCTCCAGCACCAGAACATCCTTCACTGGGTGCACGCGTGCCGTAATATATCATGCAGTCACCACCCCCAACCCCCCGCGTCCATACTCGTTTCCTGCTATCGTATGTTGGCTTTTGCAACAGTGTGTTCTGTCACTAACATGTATCAGACATGTAACCCCATGCTAGCCCGATACTGCTCGAAGATTAATCACTCTAGCCAGGATAAAGACGGGAAATGCCAGATCTGGGAGCGCTTGCCCTTTAGGCTGCAGGTTTCCCGCGGGACGTGCACGCCACAAACGATCAGGGCAGCACGGCTCATGGCGCTGCCCCCTACGAGTTCTTGTCTCATGAGAGCGGGTATCTTTATTGTGGAATCAGAAGTAAGAGAGTCAGCATTCTGATGTGGGTATTTTCTGTGATCCTTGCATTTCACAGAACAGGCTCTGTGTTTTGACTGGGGCTATCAGAGGCAGTAGAGGCTCAGATCCTGGACTGAAGTACAAGGAAAACTGTGCAGTACTCAGAAAACCTGTCATCATAGGTTTGATGAAAAACTTAATCAAATTTCTGAAACACGGGGATGTGCAATGAGAGAAGAAAAACATTGTGAAGCTTTGAGGTCTTCATGGTGGAAATCCTTGTTTTAAATGTTTAAAAGTATCCTTTAAACCTCACAGGGATTCATGTTTGGATCAAATGCTCCTCTAATGCGAGGAAAAGCTAAAATAAAACATGCAGACACTGATGATAAATTAACAGTCTGTGGTGTTCAAAGAAGAATTTCACCTCTTATTCTTTAATTCTGCTTTAAACCAGTGAGTTTCTAATAATTTTTTTAAAATAAAATGCATCTCGATGAAGCTGACATTTGGGCCTCTGTGCTGCACGTACAGAGATAAAGAGTGCAGCAGTAAAGTGATTTTTCATGTTTGGGAAGAGGGTGAGCGGACTGAAAGACAAAGATAGAATAACCTTATTTATGAGATTTCAAAATAAAGCACTTTGTAACATTATCAGAGCTGCAGCCTTTCAGCAGTAATCCATTATTATTATTATTATTATTGAAGCTCATGTTTAATTTTCTACTGGCTCAAAGGTTAAGTGATGGAGTGGCTAAGTGACAGCTGGATGTTTTAGTTCAGTTGTGGCATCATTAAAGTTTGGAGAGGCTTTTAGACCTTTGGGAAGGTCCATGCTGGCAGCTACCCTAACGCTCTGCAGCTTCACTTTTAACCACTACATTTATTGATTTTTGCCAATAGCTAAACGAGAGGAAGTACATTTAAATGCTTCTTCCCCCAAATGGCGTTTATTCCTGTAATCCAGTCTTGACCAGATTTGCAGTATGAAGCATTCAGACATAAATGACCTGAGATCAGTCTGAAATTAACTGATAATAAAATCTATATAGCATTGCCACACAGTCTCTGGGCCCGGGAGTTTGCAGCTGATGCTCATCTGATTGCACAGAACGGCGTCCATTTATCCTCGTTATAATGAAGCTCGTGTATTTTCTGTCGCCGCTGCAAATATGTTAATGCTTTGACACATAATTGTGCATAATCATTTATATGCAAAAGAGGATTCGTTGAGCTCAAGTTCAGTTTCAGTTCAGCTCCCCCACCCTTATCTCCCCTCTGCACTGCGAGGCAGACAAAACTTTTCCTGATGCTGAATTTTAGCTTACAACTCATTTCCTCATATCTGTTGGCCTTGAGTGTATGCTCATTTATTTTTGATAAACCAATAATAAAGCATCGCTGTCACTGGTCAACACTGAAGGGGTCCCATGCAAACAACAGCAGACAAACAGAAGACGTTCCAGAGGTGCACGAGAAGATGATCTCGAGCTCGAGAGTCAAGATTTTAGTCGTCCTCGGTGACTGAGCGCTTTACTGGTAACTAATCCCGAAACTGAGTTTTTGTTCTGCATCCATTTTGCACCTGAGCTGTAATCAACTTTTAACATCCAGCGGTTGATTAAAAAAATCAATGAATTTATAAGTGAAGTCACAGCCCACTCTTGATTAAACAGACTGCTTCTCCAAAGCAAAAACACAACGGTAGCCTGACGCAATCAGACACGGTCGATGACTCGTTTACACTCCGACTCTCGTGTCTGAACCGAGGCAGACACAATCGAGGATGATAATCACTCTTTTCTTACCTAACTCAATAATCTGAGCTGTTTTTGGTACACCAATAAAAGCATTTCCACCATAAAACGATGAAAAAAAAGGCACAAATTGGTGCATTAAACTTTATAAGAAATAAAATGAGGAGCCTCGGACCTTAAAATGTCCCTCAAATGCTGAAGTCAAACTTTGACACCATGATTTTGAGACATGCAAGCCGGCGTTTGAGAATCTTTGAGTCATGAATCTTGAGGCGCTGTCCAATTGAGCTCTAAATTGCTGTAATTTATAATCTCCAGGTAGCTCCGATTGGACTTACATTTGCATGTAATGAAGCCTGTGATGGTCAGAAGAGATGTGACATGAAACAGAGAAGAAGAGCGCCTGCTAATGAAGATGTTTGTTTGAGAACCTTCACCGAGAGACTGAAAATGAATATTTAATGGTCTCTCTGAGGATGATGGATGTCATGCGTTAATGTGTCGAATGAAGCGAGGTGAGGTAAGATGTTGGATTGGTCAGAACTGGTGAGACATATTGAATTTGACTCCATCTCCATCATCATTAATGGCTGTGCAGCTGTGCAGGTTTCAGACACTTCAAAGGGTAATTTGTGGCTACTTTGACTCATGGGTAATGGTGGGTAGCTAATGTCAATGGCTCTGAGGAAATGACTGATCCTTGTGTGACCTTCATCACTTTTACCTAAAGAGCTTCTTTTCACTGAATGTGTCATCATCTCCTTCAGGTTGGACAACACAGTGCAGCACATCAGTGGACCGATGTATAGAAAAATAAAACTCAGACCGAGCGGTTTACTCTCCTTTGGCTTATTGTGCTTTGCTTGTGATGAGCTGAGGAGGAAACTGTCTGTTAAAGAGGATGCTGAGGTCACTGAGAGGACACACAAAACACCGGAGGCTGGCATATGAGAAAGAAGTTCACTTCCTGTTTCCTATGAGCGTTCATTGTTCTTTAAACTCTCAATAAATAAAGCGAACAACCGTCTAAGGTACTGCAGTTTTACCTTTGACACGGGGTACTTAATTGAGCTTGTAGCTATTTTATATCTTCTGGGGACATTTAATTTTGTACCCTAAAGCAAGGATACAAAAACTGACCTTTTAAAAAATGTGCAGTTGTGTCCACTGGTGTTGCTATTTATGCAAACATGGAGCCTATCCCAGCTGTCAGAGGCAGGGTACACCTGTACAGGTCGCCAGCCTGTCGCAGGGCCGGCACAGGCAGACACACACACCTACAGGCAATTTAGAATCAGTAACTGCATGTCTTTGGCCTGTGGGAGGAAACCCACGCAGACACGGGGAGAACATGCAGACTCCACACAGGGTCACGAACCCAGATCTGCTCGCTGTGAGGCAGCGGTGCTAACCAGCACGCCACCGTACGGCCTGAATATATTCTAAATAACTGAACATCTAAAAGTAAAAGTCATATTTTAAATAATTGCAGAATGAAACTGGATGCACTGACCTCAGTATTTCCAAGTTTGATCTTGATTAAAACTCTTTTGGGGAAAAATGCATTCATAATTTTAGTAGAGTTGATTTGTGGTGGATGGAGAGGGCTTCTTTAAAAAGAGAGTTATGGAAGCTTTTGACCTTGGATATATTTTGGTTGAAGGAAGGCCGAGCGAGACGGGGAGCGATGGAGTGTTAAATTAAAACCTGAGGAGACTCTTGTAAAGAAAGAACCTTGTGCCGTTCAATTACCTTTGATAATAGTGCATATTAATGTCTTGCGAGGCTGTCTGAGGTGAGAGTTTAGTGGATTTTTAACTTTGCTTCTGGAAACTTTTGAAGGTTATAATAACAGGTGGAAATAAATGGTTTATTTAATTCTGTACATGTAATTATCAAACTTCTGTTTTCTGTCCTCCATTTCATGATTTGTCATTTTTGGTCTAATTTTCTGTTTTCATTTCCCTCTCCAATCACAGCCGTGCACATAAATTACAGCTTTGTTATAACGTGTGCTTATTTGAAGAGCTTTGTCACCACTAACCTGAGTGCTGCAGGGGTGAATGGGAGATGCATGACTTGCTCTGAAGTGTCGGTCTGATAACAGATGTTGCATTTTGGTCTTCCCTTTTCTTCCTTTTCCTTAATTTTCTTTTGTGTATGTAATGAATGTAACTGTCTGTCTGTTCTTCTTTTTCATTTGTAACTTGAATGAAACCAAAAGGGGGACAAGCAGGTTCATTCTATGTGCATGTGCTTTCCCTCTAGACTCTGGCTGCCCTAACGAGAAATTCGATAAATCTGCTTCCAAACCATCTCGCACAAGCTTTGCATGTCCACTCTGGTCCTGAGGAAATTAACAAGCGAATAGAGAGCGCCATCGACTTACGGAGTGGCGATAAGTTGAGAAGAGAGCATATCAAGCCTTTCTCACTGATGTTTAAAGACTCCAGCCTGGAAGAGAAGGTAGCTGGGGTTTTAGACAGATAACTGTTTTTTTCTTTCTCTCTCCCTCCTCATATCTTTTCCTAAATGAAGATTTTTAGAAGCAAAACTGTAATCAACAATTTTTTCTTATCCCATCATGAGTAAGCTAAAGGCACTTTAGGCACTACTGTGGCATTGCAGAGGGGAAAAAAACCTAATTTTACTGTCAATTTGAGACAATTTAAGATTACACAAACAAAAGATGTTTTTCTTCTTTTTTTTTTTTGGACTATCATACACTACAAAGTAGATATAATGGTCAAGGGTTTTCTTGTACTTGAAGACTTCTTCATCTTTATGGTGTCCGAAATGTGCCACCACTATAATTAATGTAGCAGAATACAGAGTGCGGGGGGGATGAGTTCTTTTTGTAGGCTAAGCTAGAAGTTGTTGTCAGACTGGTTCCCACAACAAACAAAAAAAACCTAGTGGGGCTTTTCTCTTACGCTGTTGGCTCATCTATGCTTGCAATTAGGTTGCAATTAGTTGCAGTGACCAACTGGATGTCCAGCAGTTGAGCGTGCAGCACCCTCAGCTGCTGGGTGACCACTTTTGATTGCTAGGTGTTTGCACCGGTCACCTAGCTGGAGGCAACTCCAAACAATTGGAGTCACTCTCAGACAGATTAGTGAAGGTATGTAAATATTCTGATTTATAAATGCAGACAGATTGCCAACACAGTCTGCACAGAGTTCAATCTGCATCTCTTTGCTCAACTCAACTCAGCTAGTTGCCAACTGGTTGCATTCTGGTTATTTTCCTATATACCTGTAAAAATAGGTTGCCGAGCACCTATGTCATTTTGCAGTTAAACTGCTGTCCTGCGGCAACTGTATCACTATTTGTGGAGGAATTTATAAATTGGTATTATAAACCAACCAAAGTTGCTTAGAAGACAGCAACTGGCCGCAAGTGGTTGCAGACCTGGGTCCCATCTTTGAAGCAACTGTTTCAGTTTCAAAAAGATTGCAAGTTTTCGGTCTCTGTAATGCAAACTCTGTTTTCCCTGTGTGACTGCAGCGTTATGTTGCATGTAGAGACGAGTGTCTGATAAGTATATGTCCCATAGGAGCACATGCTGGGGTGGTAGAGGGGTTCAGACAGCACAGAGTGATGCAGGGAAGCAACAACTGACAGGGAGAGATGGAAAGGTTTGCAGATTAAATAAAGTGCCACACTAGGATGGTGTGTTTGGTTTGCTCCATTTATAGACTTTATAATCAGTCAACAAATTGATACAGTTTAGTTATTCACTTATTATCCAGAATTCCATTATGCAATTTAAGTTAAATAAAGTTCTTAATTTAATTTACGATTCCCTTCAAGTGTATATGTTAAAACAAGACAGTTTAATAATATAAACCAACTGGTTATAATGAATTATTAAAGTCAGTAATTATTCTGTTGGCACACTTCACACTCCGTAATAATGTGCATTAGTAGATACAAACACCTAAATCTCTAACATTACAAACTAACTCCTTTTCTGCGTATTATTGTCATCGAGTTACTCTAAATATGCTCACACATCAAACCCACGTAACGATGACTCATGTTTGATAATGTTAGATTTTTTTCTTCTTCGCGACGCTTCAATGAAACACGATGTTTGGCAACGCCTGGAACCCCGATTCCACCTTCAGTTTACTCATGACCAAACGTCCATGGACCCATCAGCCTTTTACGGTCCTGTGGAAAAACATAAAACATGTTCAACTCTTTCCCCCCCCTTTTTGTTTTTATGGGAGCACACTGCATTCATTAAAGGAAAACAGCATAAAAAAGGCCATATTTTCTCGATTTTGACTTCCATATCCCATAACTGCAGGTGAACGTGGCATAACCATGAGCTGTTTGCCTTGAAATATTTATTTCTGTTATAAGTACTATTAGAGTGGCTGCATTAGGATTTATTATTAAAGAATTACTTTATTATAATCTGTGGCATATTGTTTTTAGTTTTACTACCAAAAAAAAAACAAACTTGTTTACAAGTCTAAAAAAACTGTATAGTTAATGAGTAGTGTGGAATTACTACACTGGGTTTCATATGGCAGGAATATGATTCATTAGTCTGAATTATACCCTGCCATCGAGCTGTTGGTGATTATATCGATCTGAAAGCATATTTAAAAATAAATAGTGGTTTATGGATTTTGTTCTTTATTTTCTTTTTTTAAGCGAGGGAGACAAAATATATAGACGAGGTCACATCCAGCTGCCAGCTTTGCTGTCCGTAACTGACTCCACCCAGTTTATGTGGACGGGTTGCTTCCATAGTAAGAAATTCCAGTAAATATAGTTTTATTGGTTTGATTGATTACTTAATTAGGGCAGTTTTCATTACCGTAATATGGAATATTATGGGATATGGAAGTTGGAAGGTGTATCTGGGTGGGGGGTTTTCTTCAGTGATGCAGTGCACTTCTGGAGCTTTTAGTCTTTCTTCCCCCCATTTTTTTGTTACATGAACAAGCTCGCTTTGACCTTTAAGTTGACTTTCATTTTGCTCCTCCCCCCTCCACATTTGTGTTTCCCCTTGAATCTTACATTAAAACCTTTTTCCAAGAATCTATTATGATTATTAATATTATTATTTTGTTGCCCTCTTAACCTCTTTAGTAAATGTGCAGTGATTTGCTGTTGGCCTCCCTCATCTTTTTTGCCAAAGTTGTGACGAAACGTGAAGCATCCTCTTGCTAATTTCCCAGCACCCTTTGAGAAAGAGACAGAGTGAGGACGGGGCAGCGGGGGTTACGGGTGGGAAGCTTTAAGTAAAACGATTGAGAGCAGTTTTGTTAGACCGGTGGCTCAGGTTAAAGTCATGTTTCTGTAGCTCGACAGAAGCTCAGAGAAAATTTCAGTTTCATTTTGCAAAGTAAAAAAAGGTAGTGAATTAAAATGCATATATATATGTTATAAAACATTTAGAAAGACTTAAATAATAAAATAATTTAGCACCTATTTGTTGAGAAGTCAGATTTCACTCTTATGAGTGTTCATGTAGTAAGAAATCGGCAAATGGGCGCCAAATAGCATCAGTTAGCTCAAAGATGCAGTAGAAAACAGCTTGGTGAGCTCCCAAATTTAAAAAAATATCTTCTGTTAAATAATACAGTATCACTTTTTGTACTTGTAAAACAAGCATTGCAAGTGTATTTTTTGCTGTTCCAATGTGGCATGCAGTCAGAAGGCATAAACCACCTTCTCATTTAACCCCTTTGAAAAAGTCCAAACCAGCTCAGTTTGCCAAAAAAAAAAAGAAAGTCCTTGAAACTTTGGTACAGATTAACTTTAGACTTCTTCACAACTTTAGCTTATTTACAGTGATGAATAGTACAATTATTATCAGGTTTTAAAATATACACAGTAGAAAGTAGGCCTGTTATCATTGAAGAATCATGTGAAGTACAGAGAAAAAAGTAGCAGAAAGCCAGTATTATAATCTAAAGACTTTACATTTAAGACTGTTTATTGGATTCTTTTAATGTGGTTCAGTTGTTAGCATTAAAACTAGCAGGCCAATATGATATTTGAAAGAAAAAGTTCATTAATTGTTCCTACTCTAATTATATTAACCATTTAAAGTCATAAAATCCCACCTGAGTCTAGCTTTGCAGTCTGCTTATTTTGGCACAGCGTGCATCGTTTCTGTCTCTGATTCTGCTAATAGCTAACAGCTAGCGTTGTGCTTGTGAGCTTCGCACCTTCCCCAGGACCCCACGGCTAACCCACCAGCTCCTGTCTCTCTCTAACGCTTGTGTTTGAAACCTTGGCATGCATCTGTGGCAGTGCACTGGGGTGTTTGAGGTGCATTTTGATGTCTTCTCTGTTTGTCTGAAAACTTGTTTCTCCGTCTTCCCCTTACCTCCTCCTTCTCCTCCTTCTTTCTCTTCTTCTTCTTTTTCTTCTCTTCACCGTGCAGTATTCACAGATGAGGGACGAGGTTTTCAAGTCCAACCTGGTGTGCGCGTTCATTGTGCTCATCTTCATCACAACCATCCAAAGCTTGCTACCCTCTGCCAGGTAAGAGAGCAGAAATTCAATGAAATGCTAATTTTAAAATGTGTAATCCCACATTTAAAGCAGTGTATTTGCATTGCCTGTGTATGTAGACTGTAATTTCATTTACAATAATTAGCCCTTCCCTGATCCTCTTGGTTGCATCTAAGTTATTGTGGACTGATTTTTATAGGAACAATTTCCTGCAAAATCCTAAGGATGCAATGTTTCTGCTGTCAGGGTATTTGATTCATACAGGAACTTCTGTTTGGATTTTAGGCTCAAATGGGAACATGTTTCTTTAGACTTATTCTCACAAATGTAGCTGTTCTGTTGGGTTGAGGTCAGGACTCTGTGCAGGCCAGTCAAGTTCTTCCACCCCAAACTGGCTCATCCATGTCTTTATGGAGCTGCTCTGTGCACTGGTGTGCAGTCATGTTGGAACAGGAAGGGGCCATCCCCAAACTGTTCCCACAGAGTTGGGAGCATCAGATTGTCCCACATGTCTTGGTATGCTGACGCATTAAGAGTTCCTTTCACTGGAACTAAGGGACCGAGCCCAACTCCTGAAAAACACCCCCACACCATAACCCCCCCTCCACCAAACTTTACACTTGGCCCAATGCAGTCAGACAGGTACCGTTCCCCTGGCAACCACCAAACCCAGACTCCTCCATCAGATTGGCAGATGGAGAAGTGTGATTCATCCCTCCAGAGAACACATCTCCACTGCTCTAGAGTCCAGTGGCGGCGTGCTTTACACCACTGCATCCGAGTCTTTGCATTGAGCTTGGTGATGTAAGGCTTGGATGCAGCTGCCATGGAAACCCATCCCATGAAGCTCTATGCACACTGTTCTTGAGCTGATCTGAAGGCCACATGAAGGTTGGAGGTCTGTAGTGATTGACTCTGCAGAAAGTTGGTGACCTCTGTGCACTATGACCCTCAGCATCCACTGACCCCACTCTGTTATTTTACGTGGCCTACCACTTCATGGCTGAGCTGCTGTCGTTCCCAATCGCTTCCACTTTGTTATAATCCCGCTAACAGCTGACTGTGGAATATTTAGCAGTGACTCGACTTGTTGCACAGGTATCATCCTATCACGGTACCACGCTGGAGTTCTCTGAGCTCCTGAGAGCGACCCATTCTTTCACTGGTGTTTGTAGAAGCAGTCTGCATGCCGAGGTGCTTGGTTTATACACCTGTGGTGACTGGAACACCTGGATTCAATGATTGGATGGGCGAGTGAATACTTTTGGTAATATAGTGTACATGACACATAACTCCAATAAAAATATGACCTATCCATCCATGCATTTTCTTCAGCCTATCCTAGCTGTCATAGGGTGAGAGGCGGGGTACACCAAACCTGACCCATGTAGCCTCACTACATAGGTGAGCATGCTGCCGCTGCACGCAACTGTAGATGCTCATGTCATCTGTGGGAAGTAAAGTAATCAAATTGAGTGGACAGAGTTAGGTTGTACTTCAAGTGCAAAGGTTGAGGTTTTCTTTTTTTTTAATGTGCACTGCCTTGGTTCATCATGTCAGGGGATTCGAGGGTGGGGGTGGAGTGGGTTGGATGAAGAAAAGAAGGGAAAGGAAACAGAAACAGCTGCATTACACACATACAGTCCCCTCCATAATTATTGGAACAAAGACACAATCTGTGTAGTTTTGACTCTGTGCACCACCACAGTGGATTGTAAATCAAACAATCAGTATGTGACTGAAATGCAGACTCTCAGCTTTAATTCAAGGGGTTTTATGAAAATTTAGCATCATCTGTTTAAGAATTAAAGCCATTTTTATAGTCTCCAATTTTCAGAGGTTCAAAAGTAACAAGACAATTGACTGAAAAGCAGCTTCATGGCCTGCTCCCTTCTTATATCATGACATATGAAGCAGACATAGTAGCTAAAGTGTTGAATTTGTATTTTATGTAATTTAATGTAATTTCAAATATGAGGTCCAAAGAGATGTTAGTGCAAATGATGCATAATTAACCTCAAAAACCCAAACAAAGCTGTCAGACACAGCGAAGACCTCAGGAGAGGCCAAATCAATAATCTAGTTGTTAAAAAGAATGAATGAGCATCTCAGCAACCAAAAGGCCTGAAATACCACAGAAGAAAACTAAAGGACAGCTAACCATGGACAGAACACTCCTGAGGAGGCGGGTGTATCACTGTCAAAGTCTACAATCATAAATGGAAATACAGACGGTTTAAAAGAAGGATCCAACCACTGATTACATTTAAGAACAGGAAGATCTGATTAGACTTTGATAGAAAACATCTAAAAGAGTTGGCACAATTCTTTAAAAATAAAAATCTTTCAATTTTTACAATTTTATTTATCTAGCATCAAATTACAACAAGCAGTCACCTCAAGGCAGTTTATATTGTGGGTAAAGACCCTACAATAATTACAGAGAAAACCCAACAGTCAAAACGACCCCCTCTGAGCAAGCATTTGGCAACAGTGGTAAGGAGAAACTCTCTTTTAACAGGAAGAAACCTCCAGCAGTGCCAGGGTCAGGGAGGGGCTGTCATGTGCTGTGACCGGTTGGGGTTGAGGGAAGAGAGACAGGACAAAAGACATGCTGTGGAAGAGAGACAGAGATTAATAATAATGATTAAATACAGAGTGAAGTATAAAGGAGGTGAATGAGAAGAAACACTCAGTGCATCATGGGAACCCCCCAGCAGCCTAGGCCTATAGCAGCATGACTAAGCGAGGGTTCAGAGTCACCTGATCCAGCCCTAACTATAAGCTTGATCAAAACGGAAAGTTTTAAGCCTAATCTTAAAAATGGAGCAAGACGATGGACTGATAAGACTAAGATAAGAGTTGGGCCACAGTAGAAATGATACAAAAATTAAATTTTTAGAAACGTAGATCAACCGGTAAACCGACAGCTTTTACACTAAGCTCCCTCTTCTCCACGACAGACCGGTGCAGCGTCTGCACAACTGCAGACGCATCCTCAATCCGTCTGTCGATCTCCCGCTCCCTCCTCCCGTCACTCGTGAGCAAGACCCCGAGATACTTGAACTCCTCCACTTGGGGCAGGAACTCGTCCCTGAGCTGGAGTGGACACTCCACCCTTTTCCGGCTGAGGACCATGGCCTCACACTTAGAGGTGCTGATTCTCATGCCAGCTGCTTCACACTCGGCTGCGAACCGTTCCACTGCGAGCTGGAGGCTCCTGCCCCCAAAACCCAGCCCCGCACAAGTGATCCATGGATGGATGGATTACATTTTTATTATCTAATGACTGGAAGCATCCTTTAAGCTGAAAATTCAAATGATTGATATATGAGCAACTCTGAACCGATTCCTACTGGAAGAAATTGCATAGTGTCTATTTTAGATCAAATTAGGCCACCTGGTGGCAGGTATGGAACTGATGACGCAGTCAACACGTGGGCCACAGGAGGAGTATTTCTTCTAAGGAGATTTTGTTTAAAATGTTGGGTCTGATGGAGAAGTTATATTACTAAGTTTTAGACAAGGACACAGTTGAGCCTACTTTGTAACTGCAGCTGCTCTACTCTGGTTCCACGATCTACACAACAGCTTAGCTTCCTGCGCTTCATGTGTTAAACTCACCAAAACACCAAATTTTGGAATATTCTGAACTGCCCCTACATAACTAATACTAAAAATGAAATCCATGCGTGGCACGGTGATACCCATTGTGGTCGGTCTTCATCGGTCAGTGGAAAATTTACACTCCCGATTGCACACAATGATCACAACAACTCACCATTTCAGACAACTATGAACATTTTGTCCCTTGAAAATAACCGTTTTATGAAAAGACCATTACACACACACACACACACACACACACACACACACACACACACACACACACACACACACACACACATATATATATATATATATATATATATATATATATATATATATATATATATATATATATAAAATATGTGTGTGTGTGTTTCACCACCCTTTAAATATTGATATTGACTCTTGTAAGGTGTAACAGCCAACCTAATATGCCAGAGACGCCGAAGCAGCTCTTGTAATGTTTTTCTCCAGCTGGGATTGTGGGATCATTTTGTTGTGCTGACTGAAGTGACAGCTCCTTTCATAACCGTCATCAGTGGGCGTGTCGTGATGTTTTTGGATGTGTGGTCCTGTTTAATTTTATTTTTGCCTTTTCCTCGCCCACAGCTGTAAAAACAATGTGTTCTTTAATAACTCGCCTGGTTACAAAGGTTATACTGACCCTCTGGTGTTGGGGGTTCTCTCATGGATGATGATATTGGCGATCAGCGGTTGTCAAAGTGAAAGCTTCATTCAATATGATCCTTGCCTCATTTCCGAACTGATGCATTAAATTAATGTTATGATTATTGGGAGAGTCATGTTTATCAGCTGTTTAAATAAAATCAAGTCCTAAGATGCGGTGTCCCACTGGTGTGTTTATCTTTGTATTTTTGCAGCATGGTAACCATGGTGATCCAGTTCTCAGTCCTCATCATCCTCCATTCCTGCCTGGTCCTCGTTACGACGGCGGAGGACTACAAATGTCTGCCGCTGGTCCTGAGGAAAGCCTGCTGCTGGATAAATGAAACCTACGCGGCACGCAACGTCATCATTTTCGTCTCAATCCTCATCAATTTCCTGGCAGCCATGATCAATATAGTGAGTTTTTTTGTACTCCGTTTATCATTTAAAACACACGTTCGGTGTCTGTCTGCAACACAGCCTCCAGAATGCATTCAACACATCACTGAACACGTGGCATTTCTTTCACGCCTGTACTCAGGCAGCAGGATGGTGCGTGTGGTCTGCTATATAAACGTTAGACTTAAGACCAGAACAAAAATGTGACTTATTACCAAACTTCATAATAATGAGCATTATGTGCTCGTTCTCTCTTCTTGCAGTAGGGTGAAACAGCAGCCTCTTTCATAACTTCAAGATTATCATCAAGCCTTTGTTCTCAGCAGGGCGCGTGCTGGAAGACTTAACGCATCTGAAACAAGCTGCTCGTCATGTTTGTTGCGAGGTAGTGAGGTTTGAGGTTGCATTTAGTAGAGCACTTCAGACAAAGGAAAACAGAGAGGAATCCCAAAAGAATAAGTGAGTAACCTTTACACTGATGTGGAAAACCTTGTGTGAATTATTTAAATTTCAAAAAAAACAAAAGACCTGCCCGTGGTTCTTTGCAACAAATTCTACTCAGTCCAATTTTCAGTCCAGCAAAAAAAGATTTTCTTTTCTTTTTTTACTATTTAACCAGCGCAGCACGCTGTCGGTGACCTGAACCAGCATCATCTAATGTTTAACCAGAAACATAAAAGGTTTCATCCAGACTTTAATCACCACATTAGGTTTTATAGGCAGAAAAATAAAATACATAGTCTGACTGTGTTTTCCAGACAATGTCAGCTATAAACTAGGATGTCTGTCACTACTCGACTAGATGGTTAAATATAATATCAAACAGCAGCTCACCAGGCTGCTGTTCGAAAGTAAAAGCCACTATAGTGTGGTAAAGATTAGAGGAACATACTGCAATAAAGTAACAAAGATTAACCGCTTCACCCCTGAATTTAGTTGTGTTTACTCAGATTTTATTTACCTAAACATCCGCCATCTTTTCCTCCTGCAAGAAGACCCAAGAAAGGACCGAGTTTTAACATGAAAGAACAAAGAGCACCCGTGTCCTTGCTTATTCAACCCTGCAGCTCTTCTCCTCCTTCAGTTATTCATTCCAAACTAGCCTGAAATGAAATTGCATCACTCCTTGTGTGGTGGGAATGCATCTCTTATAAACTGCATCCTAACTCCATTAAAAAAACCAGCTGTTTATTTGCGTGAAAATGATGCCGATTATTCCTTTGAGAGCTCAGAAATTCGCTGCTTTCCTGCAGATAGCTGACTCTCAGAATAGATGCAGATTTCTCACACAAACATCTTGAAAGATTAAAGGATTGATGAAAAATTGTCTGAAAGGAGATTCAGGGTATTTTTATGCAGATCCTGCATCATTTAAAACTGTACTACAACAACAGTAATCTGCCCCGTTGGTCTCCCACAGCTGTGGTGCGACTTCGACAAGTCCAGTACCTTCAGGAACCAGACGTACAACGAAATCGGCCTCCATCCCAGACATCTGCTCTCTACCCAGAGGTACCAACTAAATGAGGTGTCTGAATTTTGCAGTCAGGTCCATCTGTTGTGTTTCTTTTTTTTTTTTCCCCCCACTTGTGCGACAGCGGCAAACTGATGAATTAAACATCCTCGACATCTGCTCGCACCCAGAGGGAGGTCTCGCCTCAGACAACGCGGCAACTGATGGAGCCATCACAACGTCACGGAGAAAATATCCATTATGTTGTTTTGCTCACATAATACGCAGCTGATTGATGAACTCAATAAGGGAGCCACATTTTTATAGCTTCGAGCTCGGGTTGACTCGTGTATTGTTGCATGTATACATCGTAAGCGTGTTTCCTCCTGAGGCTTGGGAATGCTCGCGTGTGCAAATAAGACCTATTTTAGACACATGAAGAAGAGTTATTGACTTTGTTTCAGCCTGCACCAAAACAAACTGGAATATTAAATTAGACAAAAACTGATGTCTGTCCCAGATCAGAGGCTTTTGGTGCACTGAGCGGGTTTTCACATATTTCATTTTTATGAAAGGGCACTTTGACAACTTTACACATAAAGGTCAGTTCACTCTTCTCTACGTGTGCTAATAGTTGTTTATTGTGGCTGATGAATTAATAGTGATGCCATAAATGTTTCTTCAGTTTGGAGACTGAAGATTAAAAGCAGAAAGTTTGTAAGTTTGTATGCAGGCAGGGAGCCCACCAGCGATGATAAAGGTAAACGCAGGATGAAGAATATCTGATATCTGTCGCTTATTAGTTACCAAATATCAGTAAAAGTGTGGCACACATCACTGTGAATGCTAACAGGTATGCTTATTTTAGTATGTTTGCATGATAAAATGAGGTGCCTCCCTACTGATAAAAATCAAAAAACCATGCTTAATTTAAATTTGGCCCATCTCCCCTTCAGCATCTCATGGTGGACCTCTGAACCACCTCAGCACCTCAGATTTTCAGTACAGCTACACCACCTACAGAAGTACTCTGATGATTCTGCAGTGGTTGGATGTATTAGAGATAGACAGGAGGAAGAGAACAAACGCACTAGTGGATGCTATTATATTGAGGAATCACCTGCTTCTGAATGTGAATAAACTTCAGAACGAAGGAGACGGCTTCACAACCCGTGTCTATGCTGGGACAGGACGTAGATGTGGCAGAGGAGCACAGATACCTGCGCGTCCACGTCGACAGCGGGCTGAATCGGACGACCAGCACAGGTGCCGTATACGAGCTGGTAACGCTGGAAAGTGCAGTGAAGCGAAGGTCACTAAACAAACTGTTTTCCATCTTGGAGACATTTGAGTGAAGACGTTTTTAATGCGTTGCATGCTGGGCCACGCTGACTTGCACTGCAGTTCATTCGCAGGTCATTTCCTCTAAATGTTTGCCCTCAGCTGTCTCAGGACTGACAGGAGTGCTCGGCTTTGAAATTCTGACCCTGAGCGATTAATTCAAGGTGCACAATTCTATGAAACACACACACACACACACCTGGTCATGCTGAGTGAATGAAAGTTGAGTCAGCTTTGCACAGAAGTTCTGCTCATGTGCAGCTCTGCTGTTTTCTGTCTGTGCTGCCACAAAATTATTGGACTGTCAGTTATAGCAGGTGGACAGCACCTCACGAATCGAGTCACGACCTCCTCCACCCCTCCTGAGCAGCTGCCACGTTAAAACGCTTTCCTGCCTGAAGCCACGGTGGGTCAGAATGGGACTTCCGTTTTTTTTCTCACGGGCTACAAGAGGGTGACTTTTAAGGGCGGATTGGTCAGATTTAAATTAGTTGTGTTTGATTTCCATCAGCAGAGTGGTGGAAATTTTTAAGCTTGACACCAAGTCCATTAAAGGCTGGTAGGAGTGTCATGTCTTACAGAAATATCAAGGATTGTCCTAATGAAGTTGACCGTGTGTTTCCATCTTTCCCAGTATTTCGTATTCACGGGGGTGCTGGCGATGGTGACATGTGCGGTGTTCCTGCGGCTGAACTCGGTGCTGAAGCTGGCGGTGCTGCTGGTGATGATCGCCATCTACTCGCTGCTCACCGAAGCTTTCTACACCTCGCTGTTTGTTCGCTACGACACCGTCCACCACAATACAGAGTGAGTGAAAGTTGAATGCACTGCTTATCTTTTTGTTGTGCAGGTGAGCCTTTGTTTCGAGAACACCTGCTATGACTGCATTTGTTATGGAAGTTGAACCCATCCATAGAGGCTGTAACCATTTCTGCTCAACTTTTGTGACCAGCCTCACATGGACATCCATCCATCCATCCATCCATCCATCCATCCATCCATCCTCTTCCACTTATCCTGTTCAGGGTCACAGCCACACAGACTTGTTAAAATAAGCAAACAAAACCCAGAATAACTCCTGGAGGAGATATTCCCGGATCTCCCAGCCAGGTTTTGGGAGCTTGATTTTTTTTTAATTAAGACCTTGTTGGACACAGCAGAAAGATCTCAGGAGAAGAGGAAGTACAGCCATGTTCGCTCAGCATGTGGAAATCACACTTTTTCCTTCTTTTCTCAGAAACTACTGATTTAGTCATAACAACGTGAATATGAGCAGGCAACAAGTATATGTGTTCCATAGTTGATTTGATTACTTTATTGACAAAAATATCTTTACTTATAGCTTATAGCTAACTCACTGTCTCCTCCTGTTATTTTGAATATTTGCCTGTTCTGGCTGCCGTGAGTAAACTGAATCACTTTTTGGCATATATCACCCAATTTTTCCGCATATTAAGACTTTTTCCCCGTGGAGTTTGAAATATGGCTGTGTTTAATGTAATCATCATGGTTAAATTCTGTGGAGACACAGAAGTGATAAAATGTCAGCACAAATGTGTATCTACATAAATCAGGCACATCATTTTCACGTTTATAATCTTTCATTTTATAAGTGACCAATGCAGACACTTTGACCTTTAATCGTGCTTTCTGTGGTTTTTCTCTTCTTCTCATCCCGATGTTTCAACATGAAGTTATTGACAGCGTCATACGCACTGGTGTACACCACAGTCAGAGGGAGAGCCGCCTCCTCTCAGGAGAGCATTGATCATGTTTCCATCACGGACCGTCACATCCTCGTCTGACTTCTTTAGTTTGCCTGCTGTTTGTTGTGTCGTGGGTGCAATCTTTGTGTTGTTTATACCACAACTATGGCTCTAAACTTTCAAAAGACAATGATTATTTTTTACCCAAATATGCATAAAGTCATGAGCTTGTGTTTGTTTGTTTGTGGGTGTTAGAGAATCTAAAGCTTTGGGTTTGTTTTCCTCTGGCATCACCGCACACTGAAGACATCACGCTACATTTTGCTGTCACGAGCTGATCCTCGGCAGTGAAAACAAATGAGCTCTTATTTTTCACTCGTTACGGGATCCTGGCTCCCGACTTGCTATAAAGTGCCCGGAGCTGCATCTCGGCATCTCTCTGAGCTGCTGATCCCCGGTGAGCCTCAGATCAGTCTGAGATCCTGCAGAACATTTGATCCTTTTACAGTCTGAGCTGAAAACAAGGAGCTGTGGAGGCTAATCTGGCCAAAAAAAGTGTCTCCTTTTTAGATTTTGGCGCGGTTTGTTTTTACACTTCAACTTTACTTTAGCGGAGAGCATTTCTGCTGCTCATGTTGGATTTCAAATGTAGTTTTTGTGAAGCTGGTGGGTTATAGGTATAATTTATTTTGAGGGCGCACTGGTTAACAGGGTGTAGGTGACTGTCTATTAAACATTTTGGTTATTAAAATCACTCAAGACTCAATGCCTTTAATGTGTAGTCACCAGGGGCGGGTGATATAGCCTCAAAATTATATTGTGATACTTCAAGAAAATTTACAATAATGATATTTATGAAAATATAGAAAAAAATATGCTGAACAATGATGATTGCAACCTGCAGGCTGCAGCATTATATTGTTGCAAATCAAGGGCATTTTCCATCCTTTTACGCTGAGCTGCTGTCATTGATGATAAACTATCGAATTCAAAGTGTGGATCTACTGAAACGGGGCGGCAGCGCTGTGGCACAACATGAGTCAGATGTTCAAGTAAAAGTATAAAATATCTACTTAACGCTTTAGTTTAACAGTAAATTAAACTCGTCAGGAGCTGCACAGTTTTGTCACATATTCAATCTGAAACAGAAAAATATTTTCTACCTGGGATCTTGGCTCGAGCTATTAAAGTTATTAAAGGTCTTCTTTTCCACCACGTAACCACATCAGTGATTTCATTCCACCGTTATCATGTGGAGGACAACTAACGGGTTATTTTATTACCAGGTGCTGGTATCTCATCACCACGTGCCTTTGGCTCTACGTGTGTTTTCGCCTGTTTGCTGTAGCTGAACAGTTTTATTGCATATTTTGCAAAGTGTCCTGTTTTGTTGGAGGTCAGCTCTCTTGTGTCCAGACCTTCCATACTATTGAAGGAGCTCCTGTTTGCTAAATTGTCATCGGAGGCTGACACACTGCGCTTGTGCTCTTGTTGCTGGGCAACATAATTTAATGGCGTGGCTATAGCAGCGATATCAAGAGGTGAAACTTTTTAATTGCATCAGGATGTATTAACTGGCATTACTAAGTCTTACTGTCTTATTATCTAGAATTTCTCTCAGCCAAATGTGTACTTCATGGATGGTCACTGGTACGATTAATCACACAAAAAGTTGTAGACTTTATTGGAGCCTGTGAGGACTGGCTCACGTTCAGAGCCAGCCTCAAGTGGCCATGCGAGGAACTGCACTTTATGGCATTTCAGAGTTTGTTTTTTTTTAAGAGCGAAGTTTTTTTTTCATGTGAGACAAACAGATGAACAAAGGTTCACTTTCTACAGCCTCTCCTTTCTTCTTGTTCCACCAGAAACTTCCTGGGAACCAAAGAGACGTCTTTGCTCCTGATGGCCATGTTCCTCCTCGCTGTGTTTTACCACGGCCAGCAGGTAAGACCACGCCAGCTTCAGCTGTTTCACAATCAGTGGAGGAACTGTGATTTCTGCAGCCTAAAGTTAGCCAGAACATCTCCACATCAGTAATAAACACTGTTAAACTGTTACGGGCCGGTGATTACTTTTGGACTTCCTGGCTTATGTTGTTGTTATTTACACTTAGATTAGACTGTTTTTAAAACATCAAATTTATGATTAAAGGTGACTGAAGATATGGATAAACTAAAACTGTGACGTCGCCCTTCAAAGGGTGCTAACGGAGATGAGCGCAGAGTGGGCCTGAGGAACCCGGCATCTTTCTTGTTGCTCTGCAACGCTCTAATTACAGTTATCAGCTAACCTGAAGTAAAAATAACAGAAGCAGGTGACAAGCACACAACTGCAGTTCAGGTGTGGATTGTGATGTCATAAATGGTTAATGCCGCGCTGCACTGCCACATTTCCTGGCCTCTAAGAACCTTAGAATGGCATTTTTAAGAGTAAATTACAGATTAATTAATGCAGATAACCTCTGACCTTATTTCAGTGTGTCAAATACTTTGGTCCCACACGGATAAAGGGACAGCCGTAGCTGTTAGCATTAGACTTGTGATCAGCTGCAGCATCTTGACATGGTGACCCTGAGAAGGCAGAGATGAAAACCTCAGAAGAAAAACTTATTCTTTCTTTTTTTTTTTTAACAGGATATTTGTGCAATTAAAAACTGGTAAGTGAAAAATTTCAGAAACAGATCATTTCTATTAAAGCCAGGAGAAATATCAGCAGCGTCTGCGAGGCTGGACACTTCTTAGGGAGGATGCACGCACACACACACACACACACGATCCTGTTGTGTTATCCTTGCTGGCACAGTTGCCGTAGTAACAACAACTAATTACTTAGGAAACGAACTTGCAGAGCTCGATTAGCAGTTAGCTCGGGCCAGCCCAACTGCCTGTTAATAACGTTGTTCATGTACAAAAGGGTGATTAATGACTGCAGTTGTGGATGCCGTAGAGGCACCACCTCGCTCTCTCGGGGTATAATATTCATACAGTGGTCTGACCGGCTTGCGGCAGTGCTGGTGACGTAGGAAGGGTGCAGCCGTCGTGATGTCAGCCATAGGTTTGCGAAACCTCAAGCTGAGTATTTTTGCCATTGCCATCTTGGTGTTGGGGACAGATATGACCGATGAAGGGTGGATGTTTCCGTAAAGCCGCACACTCATTGGATAGCCAATAAACATATCCTGTATGATCCTCCTTTCTGGCTCTTAGAATGTCCATGATCATGTTTCATGTTTTAGTCACGATGATCTGAAACGAGTAACTGAGCTCATGGACTGATCGGGTAAGTGTTTGCCCAGGTCAGGATGAAGGGACGTCTGCAGGACAGGAAGTGTTATGGCAGCCCCAGTGATGACCCCAAGGTGGCTCTTAAAAGGAATGCAGGTTTAAGGAACCTGGCTATGTTTGAGTCCTTTCTAAAGGGGCAGTTCTGTATATAAATCTGCAGTTTACAGGAAATCTGAATGGCAAGATAATTATAAGAAAAGAAAAAGAGATTGATAGAAAAGATGTCTTTTTTTCTTGTCAGTAATTTTTCCTCTTCCGGTCTCTTGAAAGTGTAAGAAAAGAAAATCACTCTGGTTGAATCTCTTGCTGTTTATATAAGCTGTGACAAAGGGGATCAGGCAGACAGCACTTTAATAAGATCGGGGCCTTTAAACCCAGCACTGGCGTTACATCTGTAATATCACAGGAAGCATCCTGTCAGGTTTTATGGTTGCTTATTATGTGACCTGAATGTTTCTCCTGCAAAGCAAGCCTGACACGGACCACTTTGTTTACGCGCCTGAAACATTATACAAGCCATTTTTATAAAGACGCAGTGAGACTCAGCGGCCTGAAGGAAACTGGCATCGCTGTGCTGCTTTCATGCTCTCGCTATGGCAACCTTTGATCGTGTAGTTTAGCAGCTCGGCATCGGTCAGAGACGGAGGGGAGACGGCCGTAATTGAAGGTCTTTTGTAACCTCATGAAAGTAGAAAGCAGCCGTATTTGAAGTCATGCAGTGGCATATTGATTTTCTCTGGGTCAAACCACTTGTTTGGCAAAGCGGAGACAATGACGGCTCCCAGCATGAAACACTCGAAGCGCCAAAAAGCTGTTTGTACCAGACGCATATGGCCAGGAGAAAAGAGAGCATATTAAAAAGACTGTTTACTCTTAGCAGCAGAGTCCAGTGTGCAAAACAGGATCCAGCTGTTTGGTTAATGCTTTGATGAACTCTGTAAGTGGCTCCGTGTTTTCTGCTAAATATTCCAAATTATCTTTGGGCAAAGTGGATAAAAGCTGACAGAGAAGCACTTTTTGGCTTTAATTTTTCATGCTCAGGCCCACAGCAGCTTCTAAGCTACACCCCAATTACACCGCCCAATACTTTTCACTTTAATAAACCAATATTTATATTTTTATTGTATATTTTATAAAAAGAGAAACAGGGTTAATGTTTCATGTTTCTAAGCACAAAGCTCAGTGTTTCTCCATCTCAGGGCTTTCTAACCGGAGACGTATTGTTTGACTTTGCCTCAGAATTAAGCAAGTGGTGGAGCCAACTCCACTAAGCATAGAAGAATCCTCCAGACCCACCCAACTTCAGCTCTTCGGTGGAGAGTTTCCTCTGGTAGTAAACAGATGGACATACACAGTGAGACGCTCGTGGACCCTCACGCTGTAAGACTTTGGTCATTCAGAAAAAGCAATCAGCCTTTTCCAGCACAGGAACTACAGGACTGTGCAAAAGTCATTTCTTTATATAAAACTGAGTTTGTGCAATTTTAATAAACTTGAAAATCATTATTTGATCTCCTTTGTTCTTCAGCACAGCCTGAACTCTTCCTGTAGTTTCTTCAAGCAGTCTTCAGGAAAAGTTCTCCAGCTTCCTGAAGGACACTCAAAGCTCTTCTTTGGATGTTTCTGCCTTTTGTTCTGTTCTCTGTCAGGATGATCCCACACTGCTTCTGTAATATTGAGGTCCAGGCTTTGGGAAAGCCACTCCATGACTGATTTTACTGCGCTGGAAGTGTGTTTGGAGACGTTGTCATGCTGAAGCTTGAAGCTGTTGCTAATCAGACACTTTCCAGATGCATAGTGAATCAAAATCTGACAGCACTTTTCTGCTTTCATAATTCTAACAATTTTGAAAAGATCTCCAAACCCACTGGCTGAAATTCAGCCCTAAACCATGACAGAGCCTCCACCGTGCTTCACAGATGGCTGTAGACACTCTCCCCCATCATCCACTGTACATACTGACAATGATTTGACCCAAAATTTTCAAATTTGGATTCATCACCCCATCAGACCTGCTGCCACTGATCTTCACTCCACTTCTTGTGTGGCAGATGGATCAGCTGAAGGTCCAGATGCATCTCTCAGGTCCTGTCAGGTCTCTGCTGCCTTTTCCCCTATTTTTCAAGAACATAACTTTCAGATACCGCTCATCGGCTGTAATAGTATTTAAACCTATCACTGCACACCTTGCTGAAGCAAAAATACAATTTCATGTCAGTCAAACTGTTATCTTTGGCATTTTTCATATTTGACTAGAGAAATGGGAACAGATGTGTTTTTGCATCAGGCTGCTAGTATCAAATATACTAGTTAAAATGATTTCTTTGCTAAGTTGGCTGTTATGCATAGACGGAACACTGGTTCATCCCTTAAGTTAGGACAAGAGTAAGGTTAAGATCTGCGTGCAGTTTTTACATCCCTGTAACACTGACATTAAAGGTAATTTAGACAATGCTTCAAAAAATCTGCACGAGAAAGTAGGGTTGCAACGATTCCTCGAGTAACTCGAATAATTTGATTCTGAAAAATCCTCGACACAAAGTTGTTGCCTCGATGCTTCGTTTAATCTCTGCAGCTCAGGTGTCTGCAGGTAAGTGGAGCATTTCACCCACATTAGCAGCATTAAAGTTCTCCGTCACCACGATGGCTTTCTGTCATTTGGAAAAAAGGACCCTTTGACACCGAGTGGATCGTTGCTTACTTTTTTCCACATCTACACCGCTCTCTGCTGTGCGTGTGTGTTGTGCTCGCTGTGCCGAGAATTCCAGCTGTTAGCTCCCAGATGGATCGCTATAATCACAGTTTGCTAGCGGGTGCCGCCATTGGCACCAGTGGTTGTTCCGTACCGAGGGGCTCTGTCAAAATATTTTTTATGCTTTAATCCCTGATTAGCGACTAAAAATAGACCTGCAGCAGAAACGTATTTAGGAGAATGTTTGTGAATACAAAGCATTACAACATTAAGCTCATGCAGCTCCCAGTTTTTCAACAAAAACACAGCAGTCAGCTGTTTTACAGGAGCAGTTACTGAGACGGTGGAGCAAAAGGAGACGTTTTTCTAGCGTCCATAGCAGCAGCGCTCGTTCCTGTAGCCACCTTAAAACCTTTACTGGGAAACAGCTGGAGGTCCTTCATCAACCACCTGATCAGCAGCATGAAGAACAGAGAACTTTGTAGCTGCTCCATCCACCCTGTTTGTTTCACACAGAGAAACATCTGCAGTACAGAAGTTAAAATATGCAGATGAACTGTTAATACAAAGTTTTTCTTATCCAATCACTGGATTATTTGATGGAATAATCGATAGAATACTTGATTACTAAAATAATCGATAGTTGCAGCCCTACAGGTCAAAAAAGCTTCAAGATGTTTGGATTTTGTTAAAGCGTATGCCATTTCCAGCACAACGGCAGGTTTTCCAGCCCCACTCTCTGGCTTTACTAAGTGCACACAGGTTGGTATGAGATTGGAAAATTTCCTCAAAGAGGAGCTGCAAGAAATAAGGCGAAATTATTAAAATTGACCAAAAATATAGCGAAACAGCATCCTTTTGACACACGTACTGAACTGACTGTAATCGACTCCAGCAGTAATCAGGAGTCTCAGAATGGTCCGTGGTTTCTGTTTGAAGCAGAGCTCCAACAGAAACGTTCAGTGATGAAGTGAAACAGAGGTAATGATCGTTACAGCGGCACGATGAAGCTTCATCTGAATTCTGGAATGTGAACAAAGCTGAAAACTCACAGCTCTGTTGGCCGTTGTTAGGAAAATGCGTGAACACACTCTTGTTAAAGGGTGTTAAAGCATTAGTTAGTGCTTCTTACACAAAAGACAGAAAACACTATCAGAGCGGAGAGATGAAGGAAACTCTCTCAGCCTTTTATTCCTCTTCACCATCTCTTTCATTACAGGAATCTCAGGTTTATGCGGTGCTCATTAAATCTAACTGCTGTGTGTGATGTCTTCCCAGTAAGCATTTCTTCACCTTTTCCCTTGATAATATGTTGAGCTGCAAGTTTACAGCTTGTAATGTGAGCCCAGGAAAAATGATTAAACTTAGGGACAAAAGAGTTATTGTGCATTTCTGCAATAAGACACATTAATGCATTGAGTTCACAAATTTGGGCACTTTTAATATGTTTTCTGCTGTAGGAAGTTGATGATCACATCAACAGATCAGCAGAGGAAACTAAGCCAGCGGCCTTTTGCATAATAAACTAATGCCGACTAGATGGGGGTTGTTGTTCATGAGCACGGCTTCCTGTCAGGGCAGTAATTACATTATCAAACACAGCAAGGATGAAGCATTTCATTATAAATCTGCAGAAAAGGCTCTTAATTTGAAAGAATTAGGGATTCTTTTGTTGGCATCCCAGTTTTCTGCTGTATAATTTGAAGGCTTGAACATTAATCAAGGCTCTACTACTGGCAGCAGTAATATAACAGAAATACCAGAAGAATCATATAATAGCAATCACACTCAACCTTTGTGCAACCACAAGGTGACTGCAGAGGTCTGCTGGTTGGAGGCAACTTGTCTCCAAGCAATGTAGTTACCAACTTGACCCCATTCAGTCAGACATAACATGATGCGCCAAAGTCGCTGTGAAGACGGCAGCTGGCTCCAAGTAGTCGTAGACGTGGTCTTCAAAGGCAACAGGATCACAAGAACACTGCGCACGGTCACATGGTCATGTGACCAAAAATGACCATTCACCCTCACGTCGATGAACAATGTTTAGCAAGCTGCGGTTGTGGAAATAATTATTTGATCTCCTGCTGAACTCGTAAGTTTGCTCACTTTCGAAGAAATGAACCGTCTCATTATGTAAAAGGTATAAATTTGTATGTCACTGAGTGAAATAAGTATTTGATCCCCAGGTCAAACATAACTTATTACTCGGTGGAGAAACCCTAGTTAGGGTTAGCGCTTCTTGTAGTTCGTTACCGGGGGCACACATCTGTGTTTTTTCACAGCGTTGAATGCATGTTGTGCACAAGGCTGTCAGATTAAGGCATGCAACTGTAAAGATGGAGATTCCTCTGCAGTAACGACAGTGTGTGAGGTGACCATAACTCTTATGCTGAGTAATATGTTTGTTAGGACGGGGGGGGGGGTTCTGTACTGTGAGGGTTAATAGAGCAGACCAGGCCAGGCTGGTTAACGGCTGAGCGACCCGTTCTTTCACCAGCCACCATCTGATTATCCCACCGACTAACGGGGCCTTCAGGCTTTGCATTCTTAATTAGAAAAACAGAAAATGAGATTGAAGTTTTTGTACTCACTCATATGATTAAGCGACTGATTGATATCACGATTAATCACCAAACTGTTCTTGCCAAACCCTGGAGAGAGTCGCTTAAATCCTTGCAGGCTTTTCAGCCTGCCCTCAAAATTAATTTTCAATATTGGGGTCTTTTTTTCTTCCTCTCTTCTGTGAGTACTAACTAAATGATGCTGACTTTTGTTTGTCTCCAATGTATTCAAATGACTTTGTATTAATTGTGCATTCAAAACAGCAATTTGTGTTGCTTATTAGAATCCTTTTTGTGAGCTTCAGATTGATCGCACTCTCTTGTTTTACATAATTGATCCGGCTTTTAACGGATTTTTTAATTTAGCCGCTCGTTCCAGAACTGCAGCTCAGCCTTTTCATCATGTAAATGAAATAAACAAAAGTCTTTCCCCTGAACTTTGGTTACAGTTTTAAGCAGTTAAGTGATTAACGAAAGCCTTTTTAGGCTCAGATATTTCTGCAATGTCTGAAAAAGGTTGAGAAGACACCCAGAACAGGGATTTTCTGTTTTTTGTAGGCTGGAGAAGATGAAGCAAATCTTTAGTAGCTGTATAAAAGTTAATAATGTCAGGTTTGATAGAATCACAGGTATTTCTCTTTAATCATGGTTGACTAGACCTCAGAAAACGTTGCAGGGTTGTGAGGAGGTGTGTCCATCAGGTTTGATTGACACTGCTGGGAATGCAAGTAAACGACCCAACCTGAAAACAAGTGATGAGGTCACTAAAGAAAAGTACACTCGAGTCTCATGTTAAATAAGACCCATTATTGTCAGGGCTTTGGTTTCCTGTTGCATTTTATAAAGATCACTCTCGTTGTTTGTCTGTGTTTACTTCCTGTCCCTGTTATCCTTTGCAGATCTCCTTCAGTCTGCCCAACAGTGTGTCTGACTTATCACATGCCTTCACTTTGTTCCTACCGATCTGCGACCCGGTGCTCTAAGTTATCACCCTGTGATTTGGTTCACAATGTTCCCATCTCTCAGTATTGAGGACATAGGTGCTGGTGCTGGACTGCATTATATTTTCATTTAAGGTCAGATTAAAGGTTTAAGGTCGGTTAAGGTCGCAGAGAGACTGCAGTGAGAAAATGAAGCGCACTTGCAGGAGACGGGTTGCATGCCGAGGTCTTCATTGCCAGAATCAGACAGTTTGTACTGTATGTCCTCCCCCCACCCCCTCTGCTCATCTTCTGAACAGCATGTAACTGCATCATGCCATTTCAGCCTTGGCTTCAGCAATAGGGCATTAATCAGGCATAAGGGGTCAGTTGTGAGGAAAACATCAGCATAGATTGCTTTAATTGTGTGGAGAAGCAGCGCTGCGCCTTGTTTTTGAAAAGAAAGCTTGTGTGTGGATTTGGAGAACTGGGCTATACATTCTGGTGCAGTCACTGTATTTTAAAAACATAAAAAATAATGTTTTAATATCAGACCTCAGACATTAGACTGGCTGTTTGAGCTGGTATATGTACGCTGTGATTATAGAAGATCTCCTCTACTTATGAAACAGAAACAATTACAATGACATGAATAACAAAAAGAAAAATGGCAGCCAGTTTATGTTTAGCTCCAAACATAAACTAACTCATCCAAATGATTTGGTCTCAAAGCCTAAAGGAATTAACAAGTGGAAACAGCCACTTATGCTATAGCACAAAGTAGCACTTCTAACACAGCTTTCTGTTCTTCATTTTCAGAGTTACTGACCTGAGGTCCTCAAAATTTAAGACATTTTAATATTTCTGTCTTCAGCTGGAGTATACAGCACGGCTGGACTTCCTGTGGCGTGTCCAGGCCAAAGAGGAGATCAACGAGATGAAGGAGCTGCGAGAACACAACGAGAACATGCTGAGGAACATCCTCCCCAGCCACGTGGCCCGACACTTTCTGGAGAAGGACCGGGACAACGAGGTCTGCACGAAACTCGCTTGCATGTTTTCTCTGACAGTCACGGTCTGATTGTGCAGAGTGAACCTCCACCAGAGAGGTTATCTGAGTGGGTATGCTGGTTATTCAAAAAGCATGTAAAACCCAACATAGGTGAGGTTTGGCCACCTGATCTGGATCTGGTTGGGGGAAGGGGGGGGGCTTGTAAATTTGGAGTAATTTCTTCACAAATACACATCAAAATGAGATATGAAAAACTGGAAACGATGTAATATATTATTAAAGTTTTGCAGTAAGGAAAGCTGGCAAAAATGCCCTCGTGTAAGTTAACAGACTTATCAATATCACAGCTCTAAGACACAGGAGAATCTGATGGATTATAATTATTTCATTAAATTAATGTTTGAAATTTTCAGTTTTCTTCTTTCAGCTGCAGGTCTGGTGGTGTTTAATAGTCTGAGAGCAAGTAAAGAATTTATATGAAAACATAATTCAAAAGCAGGCTGAGCTTAAGTGCAAATTTGATACACAGTAACCAACTGCAGAAAAGGTCCTATATTAATAAAGAACAATAGAATTGTTATAAAAAAAAGTTGTTTTAGTGTAACAAAGAGCTGTTTCGTTGCTCTTTTAATCATTTTTGTTTTTGGTGTTAGGAGATAGTTTTCTGGGCATATTTGCACTTTAGTTCACTCTCAGCACTTTTTGGCATGTTAACTCATCAGAAGATGTTAAAAACATGTCGATTATGAAGCCACTAAATTCTAGATTTGCTCAAAGAACTCAGAGACGATCTCCAACCGAAAGGAGTCACACGACACCAGCAGCAACAAAACTTCTTCCAACTCTTCAGTTTTTGGTGTCGGGTTCTTTTCTGTGGCAGGAATTTCACAGCCTGCACAGCGAGGTTCAAAGCATTGCAACGTTTAATTACACTTCCATGAAAGTGTTCTAACTTCAGGACCATGGACAGCGCACAAGGTGTTCACTGCCTGAGCTGTGCTCCAACACACTCACGCACACACACACACACACACACACACACACAATGAGTTCTTGCCAGATTGGCATATTTGGAAAATTCTCTGTACAGTATTAACAACTTACACGGGAGATCAAAGTGAAAGCGGAGTCACCTAAACTCACTAGAGTATAATTTCTCATTCTAACAGCACAGTTACAGTTATTAGGTAACAGCAGGTCAAAGTTGAAGCAGATTGTAGGCTGGATGTTTTTTGGGTCATTGTCTCACTCTCAGCTTTCAGTGCGAATCAAAGCCTGTTATTACCCTCAGGAATGATGAACTACACACAGGGTTTTTAGCCACTGACAAGTACAAAGATGAATGTTTTCAGTGACCTTTCAACAAATGATGGGTCACATCTGAACACTGTCCTGACATATTTAGTCTTTTTAAAGCAGCACCTCCCCTGCACACTTCACCTCAGTTTTTCACCACAGACCTGCTGAAAGTCCCCTGTGTTCATTACAGTTTGTTCCCCGAGTCTCAGACTTGCTGCTTGCAGAGAAAAGAGGGACTATGTAATTGCTTTTCAAAGACTTTACAAAGTGAGAGAGAATTGGTGGGCTGGTTCGTTCAGCTGGAAATCTTTGGAGACCCTTTTTTTTTCATCCCATGCTTTTGATTTGATTTTAATAACATGCTGTCTGTCTGTCAGCACACATTGATTTGTGTCTCTGGCACAGCAGTGACTCAGCTGCCCCAACTCTGCAGAGAATTCAGCGTTACACAGTCACTTTTTGTTCACCTTATCTCTGGCACTTTTCTTCTGGTACTTTTAATTGTCCCTAAGTGGGAACACACATTTACACTCACACTCACGGCTGAACAGCGCCCAGTAATGGACTATAAAATTAGAAAGAATTCAATAGAATTTCACTCAAGATCTGTATCACACAGCAGGTCATATTATTTGAAAGATAATTCCATTAAAAAATGCTCCAAAAACTACAAACATGATCATGAAGTAGATCAGTTACTGTGTGTGTGTGTGTGTGTGTTGGAGCACAGCTCAGGCAGTGAACACCTTGTGCGCTGTCCATGGTCCTGAAGTTAGAGCACTTTCATGGAAGTGTAATTAAACGTTGCTATGCTTTGAACCTCGCTGTGCAGGCTGTGAAATTCCTGCCACAGAAACCACAGCATGTTCAAAAGAACCCGACACCAAAAACTGAAGAGTTGGAAGAAGCTTTGTTGCTGCTGGTGTTGTGACTCCTTTTGGTTGGAGATCGTCTCTGAGTTCATTGAGCAAATCTAGAATTTGGTAGCTTCACAATCGACATGTTTTTAACATTTTCCAAATGAACTGATGGTAGTGGAGACATGACTCAGTCGTTTAAATCTCTGTCACTGCTAAGTTCAGACTAATACTCTGGTGGGGAAAGTGTTAAAATAAAACATGGGATGCCTTTTGGATTAAACTATTGAAATACCCACCCTCAGGGATTATTATTAGTTCAGGTTTTCAAGAAGAGGTGACGATAAAACAGCTGCTTTATGTTGTTTTTCCACTTTCCCCTCCTTCATTGTTCTCGTTTCCCAGCTTAGTAATACCTGATGCAATTGGTCGGCAAAGAGGAAAGTTATCACACAAAGAAGTCAAATCGGTGTATTATCCTTGCTGGCCTCCTCGATTATCAAGTCTCTAATCTTTCTTTGGCTTCCAAACAAAGGTCGAGCAGCCTATGAATTATGAATGTCAGGAGAGGAGAGCTGATATCATTCTGCTCCTGTGCCTGTTCCTAATTAAAAAGGACCATTAAAAATGCATCCATTAGAATAGTTTGGGTTCTAATCACTTGTTGCATTATTAATCAGGATGTTTGTTGTTCTGAGATTTAGATACCAGAGCACTGGGTTATTAATAGGCTCCCACACCCCCGAGGAGGTTTTGATGATCTTTGGAATCAATTAAATCTGAGCATCATTTATTCCATCAGGTATTTTTTTTTGTTGCAAAGGGTTTCAGTCCCTCACTCAAAGACTCCTCAGCAGGATGTTGATCTGTTGTTCTGTCACAGCTTCAGTCAGTCTGACATCAGATTTTTATTCTTTTATTGTTTGTGTTGTAGTTTGAACACTCTGCTTGAGGCAGCGTGTATGACTAATATATATAACTGGTCATATTAGTGTTCTTTTGCACTGCTGCAGTTTTGTATGAAAATCTGTTAACACAAACTCAACACATCCTGTGTGGATTTCAAATTAAAAAACATGTTTCAATGGGCAGAAAGCATCCATTTCTTAATAGAAATGAATAAATTCAGATATTTTATTTTGAAAACTTTGGAGGCAAATCAGGAAAAAGGATCACAAAGCAAAGCTGACTGAAGTAAATGAATCAAATGCAACAAAGTGCTGAAAACAGCACGTTATGGTGCTTTATTAAATTTGAGCTGTAGAAATGCACTTCCAGCTGGCATGCAAATTTCTCTATGACATGTTTTGATTTCTTCTGAGCATTGAGAGTCTAAAGCTGTCAGAAATTTGTCATTTTCATCCATCATCTGACTTTATGTTGTACTGAACAAACTGAATCCTCGGATAAATTATAACTAATGTTAAATTCGTGCCAAATTTCATAATGATCCAAGTGGAAACATGGTGTGCAAAATAAGAAAGTAAAAAAAAGACTAAATGTGACTTTACAAAAATATATCAAGGAAAGATAAAAAGGGAAGAAAAACAAAGGCTTGCTGACTGTATAAATGTATCTTCTTCATAGCAACAATGTTAACATATACACACTTGTTCAAACTGATCGGCTGATCCAGTTTTTTTGGCAAGGGAAAAAACTCTATTAAAATGGTCTCAAATTTAAGAAAATCAGCCACCCAAATGTCTCTGAGCGACCTCCCTACCGTGCTCTCAGACAACAAGCGGTTCCTCCGTGGCAGCAGACGTACTCCATCAGGGCCGTGGTAAAGGAGGGCAGCCACCACTCTGCCTGCAGCATGCAGCTGACCGCACGCTGCCCTCCGCGTTCATGATACTTGAACTTAAAAGGGTTGCTGTGTGACAGCAGAAATCACTGGAACTGCTGAATCTGATTCCACTGAATTATAAAAGAATGTTTTGGTGGAATCAGAAGTGACGAATCTGCATGAGTGCTAACTATGCTAGCCAGATTTGTTTGCAAGCTGCACCCATAAACTGTACAGATGCAACACACACACACACAGTGTGTGTTAATAAAATCTCAGAATTTCACCACCAAAATTCTGCAAAATGCAAACTCTTTTCATCAATTATGAGTCACCTCTTCCTCCCAGTCAATATAATAATTTGTTACAAGATTTAGTGAAAACACAAGGTAGATTATTGGATGTTGAGCCTAAAGCCAGCATCAGACCATCACGGTGACGTTGGCTTCTTCTTGGTCATGTTCAGAGTTGTGGTTTCAAATCTGTTGTATGACCAAATTTTCACTTAATCCTGTTCTGATGATATTTTCTATGTGCGATATAGATTCTGGGCTAATTGTGCACAAACCTGTTGAGCCATATGTCCGTATTAAAAGGAAGCTGCGCACTTACAACAGTGTGAACAACAGTGTGCATCATATTGCTGCAGGAATTTAGATGCATTATGTTTTATGCTTGGTCCTGATTAGCTACCAGGTCCGTTTTACACAAATTGATCTGCAGATAATAGACTAGAGGAAGAGAGAACAGATGAATAGATGTCTCAGTCAGTCAAATATAAAATGAGTTCACCGTGTTTGTTGTTATAGGACAATGTGAGGCGGTTATTCCGGAGTATTATACCAGGTTTAAAGTTCAGAAGTGTTTTCATGCAGCTCCACGGGTACAGGGAGTGGAAGGTAAATATATTCAATTCAATTCAGTTCAATTCAATTTTATTTATATAGCACCAAATCACAACAAACAGTCGCCTCAAGGCGCTTTGTATTGTAAGGTAAGGACCCTACAATAACACAGAGAAAACCCAACATTCAAAACGACTCCTTATGAGCAAGCACTTGGTGACAGTGGGAAGGAAGAGCTCCATTTTAACAGGAGGAAACCTCCAGCAGACCCAGGCTCAGGGAGGGGCAGTCATCTGCTGTGACCGGAGCAGAGAGCCAGAGATTAATAATAACTAATGATTAAATGCAGAGTGGGGTATAAACTGAGTAAATGAAGCTGTGAATTTACAGGAGTCATGATTTACATTATTTCCTCTCCATTGGTGCTTTTTGTCCAGAAGGAAGATAGAAACAAAAAAAATACCCCATTTTATGAGTTTTCACATTGGATAGTGTTTTTTCCCTTAAGGCCTCAGACTCTGTCAAACGTGCCTGTGTACATGTACACAGTATAATGTGTACATATTGTGCTGAAATAATGAAAATTTCCATTTCTGGAGGGCTTCATATAACATTGCTAAATATAGTTAATTCTCATCTAAAACATTATCATGCATGTGCATCACCCAAACCTGAGTAAATGTGCAGAGATGCAGAGTATAAAATATGATGTCACAGTCGCTGTCACAGTGCCTGAGCGTCATTTCTCAGCCTCTCCACACTGAGCATTGTAACCCTGTGGTTTAGCACCGTTAAGATCCGCTTAGAACATCGTTTTATTCTTACCACTGCAAGATTTTTACAATTTTATTCTAATAAAAAAAATTGCTCGGTGGGATTAAGAAAGGCCTTTCTTCTTCCGATCATAGAGGCACGTTCCAGCTGGTTGATCACTTCATATCCTAACATGCATTTTAAAAGAAGAAAACACAGTTGGGTCATAACGTGGACTCTCACCAGATCACAACCAGACTGAACTGAAGCCTTAACTGGAGACGACGAAGGTGGAGCGTTACTGACGCAGGATGCTGGATTTTGCTGTCGTTAGTCACTTGTCTTTCTATTTAATATAGAAATTCCTCCTGAAGTATGTTAAAGAGGCTTAACTCCCGGGAAAAATGAGGCCCAAATAAACCTCGGAGCACTGACTGTCCTAAAAAGACTGGGAATAACTGAGCAATTAAATTAGTTCAACTTTTACTGAGTTCCACTGTGAAGCGCTGACATTTGACTGAGCTCATTAAGCTTGTATGATGTCACAATAAAGTCAAAGGCTTATTTTTATAAGTGTGTAATAGCATTAACATGAATACAGAGAGAGGGAGACCCAGCTTCTCCTGAATTATTAACTTGAAATATTGAACTCTGGCTGGACATTATGTTTTCTAGCTCATCATTAAAATATCCCCAAAATGACACAAGGAGTGACAGCATGAGAGGACGCTTCAGGTCAGCAGGCCTGCTGCCTGGTCACGTGTCAACAGTGCCCCCTAGTGCAGAAGAATGTGTAATGCATGAAACAGTAAGGTATTAACTGATGCTACGTGGACTGGAGTTAGAAACAGAAGAATTTGCTGCACTCACTCACACACACACACACACACACACAAAATTCATTTGATTATTAATTCATTGGTGCTGAAAGCTCCAGAAAGTGTTTTAACATGTCATGTCCAGGGCCTCCTAACTTCCTGTCAGCGATATGATTGACTACATAAAAAGGCTTTATTCGAGAGCACTCATTGGACTCACCTCCATCCACCCATCCATTCTCTTCTGCTTATCCGGGGCCGGGTCGCGGGGGCAGGAGCCTAAGCAGAGAAGCCCAGGCTTCCCTCTCCCCAGCCATCTCCTCCAGCTCATCTGGAGGGACCCCAAGGCATTCCCGGTCCAGCCGAGAGAGATAATCTCCCCAGCGTGTCCTGGGTCTACCACGGGACCTCCTCCCGGTGGGACATGCCCGGAACACCTCACCCAAGAGGCGGCCAGGAGGCATCCTAATCAGATGCCCGAGCCACCTCAAGTGGCTCCTCTTGATGTGGAGGAGCAGCGGCTCTACTCTGAGCCCCTCCCGGACTCATCTACAAACAGATAAATGGACAAATCCATTTTTGTTTTGTATGAACTTCTTGGAAGCTCCTTGGTTAATTTTGGCAGTCCAAAACAACCCAGAAAGCACCGAGGCCTGCCGTGTACTAGGAACTGCTGGAACATCAGCATCACCATCAGTCATCTGAGGAAAAAAAAAAAATTGGCCCATATATATATATATATTAGTTGTTGTTTTTTTTTGCACTTCAACACATATGGCACAATTATTCAGCTCCAAAAACATTTAATCATCAAACAGCTCATAACGCCTTCACATTCATGCCACGAGGATGTTATGCAAACTGCAAATCAAACCTAGTGGGAATTCAGGCAGGCTTCCTGTTAAAACTCCCCTTTAACAGGAAGAAACCTCCAGCAAAACCAGGCTCAGGGAGAGGCAGGCATCTGCTGCGACCGGGTGGAGCTGAGGGGAGAGAGACAGGACAAAGGACATGCTGTGGAAGAGAGGCAGAGATTAATAATGACTAATGAGTGGGGTATAAACAGAGTAAAAAGAGGTGAATGAAAAGAAACACAATCATGGGAACCCCTCCAGCAGCCTAGGCCTATAGCAGCATAACTAAGGGAGGGTTCAGGGTCACCTGATCCAGCCCTAACTATAAGCTTGATCATAAATAAAAGTTTGAAGCCTAATATTAAAAATAGAGATTCTCAGCTCTGCAGCTCAACAAACAAATGCATTTTCCTTACAAATGTGGCTCCATTCAGCCTCTTTGCAGCTTACCTTCTATGAGCTTCTTTATTTATATTATTAATGCAGTTTCTGACTTACTGTCAGATCTGTAGTCATTGCCGCCTGCTCTGTTCTCTGTGACTCCTTCTCTCTTGCTGTGTCTGCCTCTCAGCTTTGCATGGATGCAGCCCTTAGAACACTAATCTAAATCATTGCAGAATAACAACTGGTCTTTAACCTGGAACACACATACTGTGTACTACTGCAGTTTTCTGTCAGTGTCTTACTTTATATATTACAAGTCAAAACTGTCCCCAACACCAAAACATAACATTTGTTTTCATTTGTATTAAGAAGGAGCAATTTCCCCTCATCCCAAATGCATCAATGCACGGCCAACCTCAACAACATTGAGTTCTCCAGTACGAGTATCTATAGAGACACAAAAAGGGTGAATTCAATTATTTTGCTTTTATTTCCAGAAAATGTGACACTGCGTTTACTTCGTGATGTCTTTACCCACAGGAGCTGTACTCGCAGTCCTACGATGCCGTGGGCGTGATGTTCGCATCCATCCCGGGCTTCGCCGACTTCTACTCCCAGACTGAGATGAACAACCAAGGAGTCGAGTGCCTGAGGCTCCTCAATGAAATCATCGCTGACTTTGATGAGGTGAGACTGCAGATTTTTGAAGTGCGCCCACTTCTACCTCAGACAAACATTTTAAACATGCAGAGGACCACCTCCGATGTCAGCATCTTCTGTTTTTCATTAAAACTCCTCACTCTGCAGATCACTTCACAGCAGACTGATCCAAAGGCAGAAATAACAAGCACACCCACATCCACACGCGGGTTATCAAAGGGCATCGATTTCAGACAGAAAAGAACCGCCACAGTAAATCAACACGACATATACAAAAGTTTATGGACTCCTCTGATATGAATACAGACATTAGCTTGATTTCCCTTCACATGATGAAGGAGGACTTGAATACAAAATCACCCTTACTGATCCACAACAGCGGAACTGTGGCAACAGTTACAATTGTGAAAAGTGTAACGAACCTCCTTAAAGTACCCCCTAAATGAAAGGAGCCACACAGAAGATTCTAGCAACAAGTTGGTAGAAGAGCTCATCAATAAGTGTCTATGCATCAGATTCAGTCTGAGTTAGTTTCACAAAACTTTGCACTTTTTGGTTCCCTGTGGACAGACTGAAGTCTGCAGGAACTCGAGGTCCTGATCGAGCCTCTGAACTGAAGCTTCTGAAGGAAAATGTCGAAGTCTGTTAATAAGAGCGGAGACAGACAGGCAGCAGCTGCGCTCGCTGCTGCCTCGGGCCACACTCCTCACAGAGCAGGCCTCTCAGAGCAGAGCGGCTCATAATGAAGATGGAAGATCAGAATAAATGGCTTTGTTTTAGGAGGCAATTAGCAATGAAGTGAGTTAGATTTATGCATAACTCTGAATATTTTCCAGAGCAAACAATGATGTCAAAATATGCGTAAAAGAAACAGATTCCTGTAAAAGTGATGGCAGTTTAATATCGACTGACGGCAAAGAGATTTTTATTCATTTGATGTTTTGTCAGGAAAACTGAGCAAAAGAGTAAATCCATGTTTTTGTTGTGGTTTTTTTTCCCACTGTTTCAGCCACAGAAACTTCCAGGCAGATGTGTGTTCTCAACATCGGCCAGTTTCATATCACTGGGTCAGGCTCTTGTGTGGCCCTGAAGTACTTCAGCACTGGTTAAACTCAGATTAGAAAACCACAACAAGCTTTTCTTTAAACCAAGCAACCAATCAGAAGAGAAGAGAGACAGAGAGCGCAGCAGTTAACTACTCTAGAGGAAGTTACACAAATTTATTCAAAGCACAGAAAATATTTTAGGAACAATTTGACTGATCCAAAATATTTGCCTGTGAATTAATGTGTGTTTGGTGTTGTGAATATAAGAGTAACACAATCATGGGCTGTACACTGTCATGGGCTGTGTTTTTGTTGAAAGGCACAAACCCTGTAATAACCAGTGAAGCCATCCACTTCTAAAACAGTCAGATTTTCTTAGCGTTAGAAAGGACTAACCAACAAGTGGTTACTGGATTATTCAAGATTCAGTTACAAATAAGCCATGTTCTGTATTTTATCTCTTTTAAGAAGCTTCTCTGTACAGAACAGAAATTACTGAAGGTTACAAATGATCTTCTTACAGCCTCTGACAGTGGACTCATCTCTGTGCTTGTCCTGTTGGACCTCAGTGCAGCTTTGATGCTGTTGACCATAACATTTTATTACAGAGATTAGAGCATGCCATAGGTATTAAAGGTACTGCACTGCAGTGGTTTGAATCATATTTATCAAATAGACTCCAATTTGTTCATGTAAATGGGGAGTCTTCTTCACACACTAAGGTTAATTATGGAGTTCCACAGGGTTCTGTGCTAGGTCCAATTTTATTTACATTGTACATGCTTCCCTTAGGCAGTATTATTATAAAGCATTGCATCAATTTTCATTGTTATGCAGATGATACTCAGCTTTATCTATCCATGAAGCCAGATGATACACATCAGTTAGTTAAACTGCAGGAATGTCTTAAAGACATAAAGGCCTGGATGACCTCTAATTTCCTGCTTCTAAATTCAGATCAAACTGAAGTTCTTGTACTCGGCCCCACAAATCTTAGAAACATGGTGTCAAACCAGATACTTACTCTGGATGGCATTACTTTGGCCTCCAGTAACGCTGTGAGAAATCTTGGAGTCATTTTTGACCAGGATATGTCCTTCAATGCACATATTAAACAAATATGTAGGACTGCTTTTTTGCATTTGTGCAATATTTCTAAAATTAGAAACATCCTTTCTCAGAGTGATGCTGAAAAGCTAATCCATGCATTTATTACTTCTAGGCTGGACTATTGTAATTCATTATTATCAGGCTGTCCTAAAAGCTCCCTGAAAAGCCTTCAGCCTTAAAACTTTTCTTTATGATCAAGCTTATAGTTAGGGCTGAATCAGGTGACCCTGAACCAACTCTTAGTTATGCTGCTACAGGCCAAGGCTGCTGGGGGGGTCCCATAATGCACTGTTTCTTTTCATTCACCTCATTTACTTTGTTTATACTTCACTCTGCATTTAATTATTAGTTATTATTAATCTCTGTCTCTCTTCCACAGCATGTCTTTTGTCCTGTCTCTCTCCCCTCAGCTCCAACCGGTCGTGGCAGATGACTGCCCCTCCCTGAGCCTGGTTCTGCTGGAGGTTTCTTCCTGTTAAAAGGGAGATTTTCCTTCCTACTGTCTCCAAGTGCTTGCTCATAGGGGGTCGTTTTGACTGTTGGGTTTTCTCTGTATTATTGTAGGGTCTTTACCCACAATACAAAGTTTGTTGTGATTTGGCACTATATAAATAAAATTGAATTGAATTGAACTCTCTGTCCGCACAACAAACAGTCGCACAGTGATATCATTGCACCTCCAATGAGTTCGAACGCCCAGCTGAACCTCCTCCACAGTATAACACGATTATCTGAAGGATTATGTCCCTGAAAAATGTTCCAAAGAGAAGAAAGTTACAGAAAAATATGCCCAAACTCCATTGTTTGGTACAGGCGGTGGCAGATGGAAGGATTACATGTTACAAAGCTGGATCCCTTTCGCTCATATTCGGCTCATAGAGAAAATATTTGTGAGGACAAAAAAGGATACACAGTATCCCTCTGTTTTCACAGCTGCTGGGTGAGGATCGTTTTCAGGACATCGAGAAGATCAAGACTATCGGCAGCACCTACATGGCCGTCTCCGGTCTGTCACCTGAAAAGCAGGTGAGGCCGTAGAGGTTTCATTCAACCTCATCAGCCCTGCTGGCTTTATTTACTGTGTGTGTACAGCATCAGGGGTCTCAGAATCAGCGGTGGTCATGGAGCCAATGAGCATTATTTTAATCACAAAAATGTCTTTATTTAAAATAGTATTATTTGACAGAATGTGATAAAGGACTAAAAGAAAAGTAGTTAAAGGAATGTCAGATCTGATCTATTAAAACAGTAAAAAACAAGCCTGGTGATTCCCCTAAATGGGCCAGGGTTCCTGATAGTCTTAAAGGTATTTAATTCATTAACTGAAACATAAGTATTAAAATTATTTCAGTCACTGGATTAATGAATCCAGTGATTCATTTCTGACATTCTGACAATTTAAAATCTCCAAAATGCCGGCCAGGATGCTCAAACCAGCAACTCCATCTGTTAACTCATTAAGTGTAACTTCACTGAAAATCGGCTGTTTAACAAAGACTTTGCAGCGTGGCTGAAACCAGCACTGCACATGTACACAAGGCACACACACACACACACACACACACACACATATATATATATATATATATATTTTTGCCTTTGTGGCTTATCCCAGGCGGTGACAAGGACACAGTTGTTTGGACAATATGAAACTAGCAGCTCAGCCAAACCACAAAAGTACAACAATTGAAGTCTGACCAAAATGAAATGTTGTACAATTATTTTTACTTTTATTTCTATTTTTTTGTTTTTTGTTAGGTTGTTATTAAATTCATTTGAGGTGAGTCAGAGCCGGGAAAAAAGCCTGGAAATGAACTTTCCTTCTCCCACAGAGCTCACTTTTTTTTTTCCATTGTAGCCTCATAGCTGCTGTGCTGCTTTTTTCCACACAGAATTACTAGAAAATATTAGAGGATTATTTTCAATCTGTTTGGACAAAGTCAGATCTAATAAATAAAAAAGTGAACAATCAGAGTCAGTCGTATCTGCTCGTAGATGCATGCGATTGTGTGCCTAAAAAGCTGAGTGAAGCCTTCAGTGTCCTCGCCAGTGAAATTCAGATCCAGTAAAATGAGTTTTGTGACACAGGAACTCAGTTCTTTTCTCTCAAGTGACAGTTTTCCACTTTCATCTGCAAGCTGGCCGCCCTCCAGCTGGTCCTAATGTTCAGCTGACTCAGCCTCTTCTGCTTTCACTCCCACAGCAATGCGAAGATAAATGGGGTCACCTGTGTGCGTTGGCAGACTTCGCCATCGCCCTCAACGAGAGCATCCAAGAGATTAACAAGCACTCCTTCAACAACTTTGAGCTGAGGATCGGTAAGAGCTTCGATTACGGAGTCTCAGTCTGAACTCTGAGAGTGGACTGGACTGTGTTTTTTATTCTTCATGGCAAAGAGCCGAATGCTGTGTGAGGATGTGTGGTTACTAGTTTCTGCACTGCAGGTGAAATAAAAGCAAACCAAAAGAAAGAAAAGCGCTTTTGCTTTTTAATTTAAAACAGAAAATAATGTGCTCTCGGTGCGTCGCTACAGGATCCTAAGGCTGTGCATGTGTTCTGAACATCCAGGATGATTTTCCTTTAAGAACTGACAGTAAATTCACTAGTAAGAAAGAGCAGCGGGTGAGGAATACCAGGAAAAATCTTTGTTCTGTAATTGTTTCAGTAAAATCAAACTCTGTGGACGCAGTAAGGCTGCACTTAGGTTTACACAGGAGTCCTGTGTAAAACATGGCTGTAGATACTTTGACAATAAATAGCAATTATTTGCAATCTCAAGTCAAACTCCAATATCTTGAAGTGCCGTTTGCGATGGTAGGCTTTGTTCTGCAGCTCCAGTCCATGATTATGGAGTGGAATCAATATGAATATTTGGATATCGCCACAACAGTAATCTGGACTGCTTGTACAACATGTGAACTTTCAAAATAAGAGCCAGTGGATTATGAATTAGAAAATCAAATACAATAATAAAAATACACTTTTTTCAAAAAACTAACTTAAAGGGCCAAATTGTCTGATATTTTTGACATCAAATCGCGGTCCGGTTTTTTCTATTTAACTATAAACCTTGCCCAATTCGATCCTGGTATTTAACTAATGAATGATCCAAAGGAAAAAAAATCACAAAACACTTAAACTTCATGAAAATTCTTCACAATTATTAAAAAGTATCGGTATCAGTATCGGCGATACTGGCCCTCGGATCGATACCAAATCTTGCAGTATCACACACCACTACATTCTAACATGAGAATTTGTTCGAGGCAGTCTCAATTACCCATATGAGGAGCTGCAGGTTTGGGCACTTCCAGACATTTGCTTTGGTGTTCTGACCTGAAGGTTGCTGTTTGGCAAACATAAAAACCAGATGACACAAGACAGACAAAAAAGGGTCTCCGGGGAGTTACTCTAGCTCTCCCTGACAGCTGGGCTCTCATGTGTTTTTGGCAGGTATGACTCATGGCTCGGTGGTGGCAGGTGTGATTGGTGCCAAGAAGCCTCAGTACGACATCTGGGGGAAGACGGTGAATCTTGCCAGTCGGATGGACAGCACTGGCGTCAGCGGCAAGATCCAGGTGCCCGAGGAGACCTACCTGATCCTCAAGGAGCGCGGCTTCGCTTTCGAGTACCGCGGCGAGATCTACGTGAAGGGCATCAGCGAGCAGGAGGGCAAGATCCGAACGCACTTCTTGCTGGGCCGGGTGCAGCCCAACCCGCTCATCCTGCAGCCCCGCAAAATCACCGGCCAGTACTCGCTGGCGGCCGTGGTGCTCGGCCTGGTGCAGTCGCTCAACCGGCAGAAGCAAAAGCAGATCCTCAACGAGAACAACAACTCGGGCATCATGAAGGGCCACCACCACTACAACCGCAGGACGTTGTTAGCACCTGGTGGCTCCGAGGTGGTGGGGGGCCACCACGCCGAAGCGGCTGATAAAACTGAGCTGTCCTGAAGAGCAGACAGGAGTTTCAGTTCCACAGATCTCTCAGAGGCAGAGCTGCTCTTCAGCCAAAAACGGTCCCAGTGGCTGAGTTAAACCTGAGTGGGCGGAGCTAAAGAACTTCTTTTTTTCTAGCATGTTTGCAAAAAACAAAACAAAAAAAAACAAACCAAAAGTTCTTCAGGAGCCGTTGCAATTGAAGCTTACTGGAAACTCTGCGTTCAGTTCCTCAATTGCAAGGTTTATGCCGTGCTGAATAAAGTCTGTTTCTAGAACTGGAACCAAAACAGTCTGTTAATAAGAGCTATGTAGGCAGGATTAAAGTCAGGAATGTCATCTTATCTCCCAGGAAACAAAAAATGCACCAAGAGTTAATGAGAAGGATAAGCTTCCACAGTTTGTCAGGGCATGATGAAATCTGCTAGGTTTGGTTTTAGAACCAAGATGTTCTTGATGTTCTATCAAGACTTGTTTTATAGAAGCTGTGATGAAAGCAGGTTTTCCTCATGCAGAAATAATGTGTCAGGAGACGCAGATAAATACCATAAAATATTAATACATATATTTGTTGTGGAACAACACATAAAATCAAGCAGAAGACCATAAACCATAGTAGAGCAAAGTTTTTGCCATCTTGTATCCTAAATCTACCCTTCAGAAAAGTCTCTGCACTATGAAGGATGGCCACGGGTTAAATAATATTTAACACACATTTTAAAAGTATTAAAATGTCAGATTGAACAGGTCTTGGGTTTTATAGTCATATATGTCAATATGTACGATGATTTTTGCCCCTCTGCACATTTAGATCAGACAATGCAGCTCCAAACGCAACGGATCCCATTTCAGTTCATCCAGTTACAGCAGGGAAGCAGACTGACACCAGCTGAACAACTGAAGGTAAAGGAGATGTGACATTTTCTTTTAAACGTCTTCATAGTTCAGAGGCTGTTTTTATATGTAGAAAACAACTGTAGACAAATATGACACGTTAGCTAACTTAATGGTTGTACAGGGGTTAATTTGGGGCTTACAGTACACTAGTGGAAACCCTGAAGATGAAGAAACGGAACAAAGTCCTGCTAGCCAAGTTAAATGACTTGTTAATAATTAATAATAATGATTATTGTCTTTGAAAGCCTTTGAAACGGTTACACGAGTGGTCATGAGGTCTTGGCTCATCCGTGTACAGATCTTACTAATAGGGCTGGGCCGTTTCACATCATCCGTGATAATACGGTTATAAATTTTACATGATATAAAAATGTCGTCTCATGTTACCATTGCTATAGTAACGCCGTGTGTTTACATCTCCTAGTGTGTGCAACAGTAAGACAAGCCCAGGCATGTCCGACAGCGAGAGCAGCGTGTCAGCCTCCGATTAAGTAACGGGAGCTGCTTCAACAACCTCCAACAAAGCGCAGTGCTTAAAAAGTGGGCAGGGATTTTGTTGCCCCTAAAAGTGGAAGCAACAAACTTGTTTCACTACTTGAGGCAAAAACACACTGCTGAGTAAAACCTAGTTAATGCTAGCAGCTGGTGATGTGCGACCCAAATGTAAAGACAAGACCCCACCGAGCGTCTGCACACAAAAGCAGGTTCTAGTCCGATGGTTGCATCAGAGAGCAACTTGGGGTTCAGTATCTTGCCCGAGGATACTTCGGCACGCAAACTGTAGGGGCAAGGAATTGAACCACCAACTTTCCGATTAGTAGATGACCCGCGCTACCTCCTGAGCAGCAGACACCCAACAAAACACACTGACCCCAAAGATGAAGAATAAACTCTGCAGCAAATTCCTGTGTACGCGTGTGCACTCGGCAAGCTTCAGACTTTGTATACAGAAGAGTGTCACCTGCTGCAGGTCCTGGTAAAGGTGACCTTCTAGCTCACAGCAGCTTTCCAGCTCAGGACTATCATTGTCAGCTGCAGTCCCGAATGGTTAGCAACAACTGAATTTTCAAAATAAAAGTGTCCACTACTGTCAATCAATGATGGTGTTGGAGGGATTCAAAAGTGCTAAAGTCAGTCCCAGATATACAGGGGTGGCCAGTAAAGTAAGTCTATAATATTTAATAATGCCTCAGACTTATATAGCACTTTTCACGGTACTTGAAGCGCTTTACAATTCTGTGCACCATTCATTCACACCTCAGTCTTACTTGGTGGTGGTAAGCTACTAATGTAGCCACAGCTGCCCTGACAGAAGCATGGCTGCCAATTCGCGCCTACGGCCCCTCCGACCACACAACCACATCCACACTTCGGCAATGCGGGTTAAGTGTCTTGCCCAGGGACACAGTGACAGCACACGCTCAGACGGGGACTCGAACCCCTGACCCTCCGGTTGCGAGGTGAGCACCTACCCACTGCCACCCAATCAATGAGTTGTAAAACCTCATCAGAGATTTTTGGCACTCGTGCTTTGGCAGCTGTAACTTTGCCGTGTTTAAAGCGGAAGAAAGGGCACTCTGCAAGTTTGGTGGCTCTTCAGGATGCACACGACTCATTTTGGTGCGAAACTCTGAATGTAAACAGAAATGTTTTTTTAGGCCTGCGAGCGGGGGGGGGGTCCACTGGCCTCCAGCTAAGGGGAGGTGGAAAAGCTTGCTAATCGCTTTGAGGCCAAGTTTGAGGCTAGCCTGCTAACCTTTCAACATCATGAATGTCTTGTAAAAATGAATGAAAGTCACTTACATGTTTTCACCACAGTGACTTCTTTTCACTATTCTAGGTTTACCAGGTAGCCCAAATATGCTCAGAAAAAAAAACAAAAACAAATAATAAAATTCTCTGGCCCCTCCCACTTTGGTTTAACTCAACCATTGAGATCATTTCTGGCTCCTGATCGTCTCTGCTTTTGATGAACGTTTGAAGAACTGAAAGTCCTCTGGAGGAGGAGAAGGAGGAGGTGGTGGTGGTTGGGGTGGGAAGGAAAGAGGGAGGTTCATCCGCCCTCACCTGTTCGATGTGTGTTTGACCGATCCCCTCAGACTGTCTGATGTTCCTCCTGTCATTTCCCCGTTTTCATGTCACCTGACTACCAACCCGTCCCCACCCAAAACCCCTGCCCCGCTCTGACCCCCGCCCGGTGTCAATGTTTCTTTTTTGTATTTCTTTTATATATGAAAACACAATAAAAGGGGTCTAATTTTTTATACGAACCATGTGTCCGTTTGCCTTTTTGTCACATTTTCACACCAAACCCTCAGAAGCAGAAAAACCCTAAAATGAAAGTATTAATCTGAAGCTTTGAGATTATGGAGTTTATTTAGCAACATCATCAGTTTTTATTAGGAAAGTTCTGAACAGTGAAAAGTCCTGGAAATTTCTGCATAACTTCCGAGGACAGAGGTGGTTGAATGCAAAGGAAAGACTCCTCAGTGCTTCCTTCCTCGCCTCCTAGCAGAGGACGCACAACAGCATCCTCTCTGAAAGGAAAGGAGATAAAACCATCTCGTAATTCAAAGCAACACCATCAAAACAAGTGATTAACACGACTAATAAGGGATGCAGATCATCATGTAAATTACTGTTGTGTCTTAATCCGTAAATTGCTAATATGCATAAACTTTAAACAGTTTGTTAAACTCGTAGTAAGCCATGATAGTTATTAAAATCTGCGTGTTGTGAGGCTGTGAAGCACTTTGTAATGTGGCTTTAGAAAAGTGCTCTATAAATAAAGATTATGGATTATATTGAAATGAATTTAAGGTTCACCGTCCCGTCATTTTGAGTGTTGTTTCACTGCCAGCCTGCAGGATTATCAGTAATCTGACTGGAGTCAGAGAAAGCCTCAAAGGCAGGAGTTCCACTCCAACAGGAGGAGAAAATACACGATGACAAACTTTGTGCTCCTTTTTCTTTGAAATTATGACCTCAAAGCGATGAAGTGATGCTCTGCAGTCCTTCTCCCCCGCAGCAGACCATCATCACATCATTAACCCCGGGTGGGAGCTGTCTAATCTCTCTGGCTTTAAACCAGATGCTGTTTATTTTTGTAAAAGTCTCACTTGAGTTATTCAAACTGCAAAGAATCTCCGTGAGACCGGCCCCGGCTGCAGGTGAGCAGCTGAATGACGAGCTCGTGTAAAAGAGAAGGTACTGAGTTCACATTCAAAACCTTCTGATCTTCTTTATGAAAAGGTTTTACGTCGTCTCAAGAGCGTGAAGGGAAGGCGCCGACACCTGCTGCATGATCCAAACCACCTGCACCTGCCTGAGCTCAGCTGATGGTGGATGAATCAGAGCTGATGGTCTGCATTCTGTACTGTTCTCATTTTAATGCAAATACCAAAGATCAGCACCCAGTAGCCCCCCCGCCCCCCAGGAGGTGTGAAGAAAAGTGTCTCTGGTACAGAAGCAGTTCATTCTGATCCAAGAACCTGAGCAGGCTGGTAAGAGAGAAGGTGTTTTCAATGACCCCATTAACAATCAGGACTCAGCAGCCTCCCAACACCCGCTCACTCACCTGTTCCTCATTTTCTAATCACGTCTTCGGGGATTTATATGAGCACGTTTCCACCCGCGGCTGTGTTGCCCTCTTCCGTCTGTGCAAGTTTTCGCCCTCATTTTCCACCTCTAACGTGACGTTACTGAGCCTGCGCATGTGTTTGTGTCTTTCTGTTGCCGTGTACTCAAGTGTAGCAAAGCGGGGGCCAAAATTAAAACTAAAGTTTGGCTTAAATGTAAATTTGTGGAGTTTGAAGGAAATATTTCATCTTCTTTGGAAGCAGCATGCTGAAAACGCCCTCCAAAAGCATGGATTCAGTCCACAAAGATCTCTGGTGAACACTCGAGTGCCATCGAGGAGCTGGTGCACGGAAATGTCAGATTTATCTTCTTTGGTGTGATTTGAGGAAAAGATTTGCTCATTTTCACTCTTCCGACAAACTATTTTATTCTGACATCTGAGATGTTCTAAAAGAGCAGATAAGAAACCAGAATAACCAAAGGAAACGTGGATCCTCTTCTTCTCTTTGTACATACAATCACAGGTACCCTGCAGTTTGCAAAGACATCCACTTGATGACGGTATACACCCAATCAGACTCGTTGAGTCAAGTCAGGCTTTGTTAACCTGAGGCAGCTGTCCAAAATAAAGCTGGTTCTCCTGAGACGATACTTTGAAACCGTAATCCGCTCCTTTGTTACCGCTCGGTTGAATCGCTGTAATGCACTTTATATGGCGCTTAGCGGGTCCTCTATTGCTCAGCCACAGCTGGTGCAGAACATCTTATCTGGTGCTTCTCAAACACGAGCACATTTCACCTCCTTTGACTTTCACTCTGCCGGCTGCCGTTCATTTTAGGATCCTTTTTAAAACCGTTTCTTTTGCTTTGAAATCTCAGTGGACGTGCCCTCTCTGAGCTGCTGCACTCGTACACTCCCACCCACTCTCTCAGGTCAGCAGGTCAGCTGCCCAGAACTGGGCCTAAGCTCGGAGGAGGCCCGGCTTTCGCTGTGGCAGCACCAAATCTGTGGAATGATCTGCCACGTTAGACGGGCCTCATCACACACGCACTTTAAACCCCTTTTAACAACTCGCCTTTTCTTGGCGTTAAGATGCTGAGTCTGGTTTGTGGGTTTTGTCAGTATATTATGTATCTCTTGGGTATTTTCTGAATTTATTGAGTTGTTTTATGTATTTTATTGTTCAGCACTTTGGCCCCTGTGGGTGATTTAAAGCACTTTATAAAATAAAGTTAGATTGGAGTGTTCAGAGCTGAGCCCCAAAGATGATTCTTGTGCTGGTTGTTACAGTGAGCCTGTGTGTGTGTGTGAGATTTTTCCAGGTTTTAGTCACATATCTGCACAGAGATCAGTCCACAAAAAATAGCCAGTGAGTTTTTGTTTTTTTTTCCTTTCTTAGCATTATTGAAAATGAACCGGCTGCCATTTTGTTAAGAAATCAGCTGCGGATCACCTGCAGAAACCTCCACGCCTGCAGGCACGTTGTCGAGATCGCTGCCTCGCGCTTATTCGCTTTCAGCACTAGCGCGCTTCGGCCAGGCTTTAATGGCGCCACATGGGTAACGAGGCGCAGGAAAACGGACTCACAAAGCCACAGTGTGGATTTCTGTGTTGACAATTTCAAAGGTGCATCAAGTGATATTTCTTTTTGTTATTTTTAACCACTAGGGGTCAGGAGGAGACCAAAAACTGATGTTGCCTGTGTCGAAGGAGCCACCGAGACATACAAACATATTTGTGTGTGATGTGTGGGCAGTTATTTGGATCATCCAAAAATAATGTGGTAGGAAGTGCTAGAAGAAAATCTTCAAGCTTTTTTTTTTTTTATAAATTTTTTTAATAAATGAAGCCCTACACATATCAGATCAACCTCACGTTAAGTTTGCGAGTTTAATCTCTGCTAAGATGCTTGCGCACAAGAGCCAACTGGCAGCTACAGTATGACTGATGGGTAGCTAAGGCTGTGCAGCTTAATTTGCTTAATTTGGTGTGATATTCACCCCTACAAGGAAAATCAGTAAATCAGAGCCTGAGTAACTGCTTTATTTCCATGTGAATGTTAAAAATTGTTGCAGCTCGAACTTTCCTTGCTGCCACAAATGCGCGTTAGCAAAGAGACATCAGCGATGAATGAAGAGCTGAATCAAATGGGAAGGACTCGGAGCATCTGGTCACCACGACAGTGACAAACGCAGTGCGTTCAGGACAAATTGATTGTTTCTCTTTGTTTCCCTCCCCCGAATGGATTTTCTGTTTGACATGAAGGAGGAGGAGGAACAAGGGGAGAGGCAGAGATGTGGAGAATGGAGTTGCTATGGTGACGTGGGCACACTGATGCTGGTGTGTGTGTGTGTGTGGACAAGTTTGTTGCAAAAGGTGTTCAACATTTGCTTCACAATAGGCTTAAACCAGGGGGTTAAACATGTGGCCCAGGGGCTGGAATCGGCCCTCCAAAGGGTCCAATTTTGCCCACTCGATGATTCGGAAAGTACAAAATTGCAGTGATGTTATTGATGTCTGAATTTTCAGTACGATGCACTGGCACTCCTGTTGCAGAGTTAAACTGTCTAGAAAGTTTAAAGTATTTCTTACAGAATTGGGATTAGGGGGTGTCTTTAACTTGAGGTTGTGGTTTCAGTGGGATGAGCTGGGATGAGTCGCTGCCCCAGGTGGACAAGTTTAAATATCCTGGGGACGTGGAGGCTGTACCAGTCTGTCATGCTGAAGAGAGAACTGAACACAAAAGTAGACCTGTTGGTCAGGTAGGTATCAGAGGGGGGTCGGTAATCAGTTTCATCTGCTTTGGTGTTCATGACATTACCAACAGGTGCACCAGAGGGGCAACAACGAGACCCCCCCCCCAAAAAAAAAAGAAATGGTGTTACAGGTGGAGGACACTCACATTTTTCCCTCCTCGTCTTTTCTGACTGTTTTTCACTAGTTCTGCATTTGGCTAGGGTCAGGGTCACTGCTGGCATGAGGTCACACCTGGACCCTACAGAGGCTGCACAGGTAGTCCAACTCCTCCAGGATGGCACATCAATACGTGCCATTGGCAGAAGGTTTGCTGTGTCTCCCAGCACAGTCTCAGAGCATGGAGGAGACTCCAGGAGACAGGCAGTTAGTCTAGGAGAGCTGGACAGGGCCGTAGAAGGTCCTTAACCCATCAGCAGGACCAGTATCTGCTCCTTTGTGCAGGAGGAACAGGAGGAGCACTGCAGAGCTACAAAATGACCTCCAGCAGCTGCTGGTGTGGATGTCTCTGAGCAAACAGTCAGAAACAGACTTCATGAGGGTGGATTGAAGGTAGTGGGGTGGTGACCAGCAGAATGAGAAGCAGCAGAAATGAGTTTTTTGGATGGCTTGGGAATGCCTCACTGTCCCCCAGAATTGCTGAAGGAGGTGGTTCAGGAGAGAGATCTGCATCTGTACTCAGGATCCTTTATTAAAACATAGTGAAAAAGCCTTTGAAAATTAACTAATTATTAACTGAATATAAACAAAAGAGTTATGTCCAAGACATTTATGTATTGTGTTGCAGAGATATCAGCTGAAGAAAAATAAGTCTTTTCTGTACGTTTGTGTAATGCCACATTTAACCACAAGATGGAGACTCAAAACTCAGAAACCAGCAGGCGATGTCGCAGCAGCCACGTCCATCCTTAATACCACCCGTGGCCTTACAGGAGTTACAAACAAAGGGGGAAATAAGATGGACTTTATTAATTAAGGTTTTATAGCTATGCAAACACGTTTATTTCTTTACATGGGAACATGTAAAAACTGTCTCACTTCTGAAGTGAGACTCAAGCTGGACATTAGAGGAACTGCAGGTTTTAGCACGGCCACAACGTCCTCTTTATTTTCAGCCCTGGAGGTTTTCATACTTAAGCACAGTTCATCTTTCCTCCGGTGTCTCAGTACAAACTCTGCATTTTTGAACCCATCGGTCGTGAGGAAAACAAACGAGTTTGAATTTCTCTGTTTTGCTCCCTGAATGAGTTGCTACTGTCGTAGGTTATGGGCTTTCACTGGTTTATGCAAAAGATTGTTTTACTAATGCGTGCGCGCACACACACACACACACACACACACAGACAAACACAATCTGCCTGTGGCATCACAGCTGAGCTCATATTATTACCTCAGAGCCTGTTGTCCACATCAAATGAAGCAGCCAAGTTGAAACAGAGTCCAGAGACGAGCATTTATTCACAACTAATAAAACCCTCTATTCAGCCCCCACCAACCCAAACACACTGCATCTTCACTATTCGAGCAGGACAGAAATAAAGATCCCTGTGAGCACACATGTGCTACTGCAGAAACAATGTGACAGCTGAGTTTAGATCAGAGCAGCTTTTCTGCATCAGATGGTCAACATGGAAAAAAAAAGAAGTCATACAAACTGAATAGAAATCAGACGTCATTTACTCTATGGCAACTGCTGCCAGCGATGCTCCTCAGATGGGCACAAGGAGCCGTCTGCCATCTGGTCAGCAGGCACCATGTGCATGTGTAAAAGCATGTTGATGTGGACTCAACACAACACAGAGGCACAACTCAAATATGTGCAAAAATGTGCACCACAACGCTGATTACAAAGCACACAAACTAAAACCTTTAAGAGCCGATGCAGCGGAGCTGAACGACCGGAAACATTTTAGCTTTGATTTGTGTGTTTAAGCTGAGCAGCGCCCCCTGTCTGTTATATCCCAAAGGTAAATCTGCTGGATTGCTCTAACGCAGCAGCCTAATGGTTAGCGGGTTTGTGGTTTTAATCCCCTCATGATTTTAAATCACAACCATGTCTTAAGATATAGTCAACATTTTTTTTTTTTTTTATACACCAGTTAGCCTTTGAAACAGTCACTGCCCCTAATCTGAGTCACAAAACTGAACCCCATCTACCGGGTTTGTAATGTTTTAGCTTTTTGGCACATTTTTACTGGAATTAGCTAATGCAATTAGCACCTACACAGCTTGCTAGCATGAGCTGATAACACTCCAAAAAAACAACAACAACAAAAAAAACATGACGGTGGGCAAAAATGCTGATGCTGAAGCTTCTAATGGATGGTTCAGAACCCACTAAACCTAAAGTGGCAATGTCCATCTTTTATATACAGTCTTTTCCTTGCACAGCCTTTATTTAAACACAAAGATGGTGTAACATTATCTATCATATAATAGAGTCCTCCATTATCTGTATATTATTTATACCGATACATATTATTAATTTTTTTATCATTCTATTTTCTACTTTAACTCTTCTACTTTGTATTTTTTATTATATGGTAGTTATTCTTTGCTGCTGCTGCGCGGAATCTCCCCATTGTCGGACCAATAAAGGGATTTCTCATCTTGTGATCTTATCTATCTTAATGCTCCTTTACACTCTCAAAACTCTGCTAAGTAGCAGCAGTGCCGCCATCGCGCCTGCTGCAGTGCCTGCTCTCTTTGCCAGCTCGAGCCCCTTCTGGCTTCACCTGTGTCACCCCCGGTGTTACGAGGGATTTAACGGCCTCTTCTGCAGAGTCTTATATCAGTTGTTTGCATTGTTCATCTTTTACCTTCCTTTTCCCCCTCCTTGGTTTCTGTTGCTTGCTTCTTCCTGTGCTCAAATATTGGTATGTTTAATAGTTGTTTTTAAGGTTATTTTAACAGAGATGATGATGATTAATGTGTATTGCACCTGAGGGGGTGCAAATACAGCAATTTATGACCTTCTGTAGGTAAAGTATTATACGTATACAAGTTCATGTATGATAAATATCCTGCAAAGGTAAAATGGGATCCGACATTTCATCACATCAAATTCATCTCCAGAGAGAGCGACTGCCAGTTATTCAGGCTGGGTCTCCTTTCAGTTTACTGGCCGTCCCCTGCATGCGTGTACGTGGTGGTGGTGGTGGTGGTGGTGTGTGTGTGCAAATGGGGGAGGGAGGGTGTTGCTGACCAAACACACACACACACACACACACACACGTCCCTACACTTCCCCCGGAGACTGAGCGCCCTACATTCAACCATCAAACCCACTGTTACATAAAGCCACTACTGCCACACAAACCAGCTTGCTGCCTGTTGCTAAGCAACAAGCCCCTGAGCCCCATCATCGAGTCTCGCTGGGCCGTGGCTGTACCTGGAAGTGCTCAAATGGGTCAGTGAGGACAAAAGAAAAGAGGCAAACTAGAAAAATGAGGGGGGAAAAAAATTAAACATCTTTCTGGGACCGTGCAGATCTGTACTCAGCATAATGTGCATAATGAGGTTTGTGAGTCTGGGAGGATGGAGCGAGGGAAAAGGAGAGCGGAGCTTCTGTCAGAAGACTTTTTTTCCTCCGTCAAATGAGACCGTAACGATCAGAATCTGCAGACACAACACTGTTCCTGTTGTGAGGGGACTTTGGTCAGACTGGAGGTTAAAGCACTGATTCGTATCATTTAAGTTTATGACTTCATCTGATCATCCCGACAACTCCGAAAAATAAATATACATGCAGATGGAAACTCTGGGAATTTACGAATAGATTTTGCCCCTCGTTTATGGCCGGTGTTCAAAATACACAGCTGACAGGTTCCAGAAGGATGTCACAACAGGCAGAATTCATCACAATAATCATCAGAGACCATATAAATAAAAATGTATCTACCCACCCTGCTGGTGTCTGGACGCTGCATGCACTCAGTGAGCCAAAAGTGACCGTGTTTGGATATATATCTGCTACATAATAACAGACTAATAAAATACTAGAATTGAAGCTCTGGTTATGTTAAACTATATTCTTTATTTCCACTGGCACCACAAACACAGTGAAGAGTTCCACCTCAGCGAATCGAACGAGCTGCTTGTGTTGGCGAAACTGTCAAAGTGACAATGGCAGCAGTCATAACTCTTAACAAACCAGTGAGTCATAAAACAGACTGATTTGATGTTGTAGTTCTTTGCTTGGTTATTATCCAACCAAACCATCAACTACCACATAAAGAAACTCTCTTGAGTCTTTTCCAGACTGTGGTCTCACCGTCCTCACTGCAAACCTTCATCGTGCTCTGCAGATCGCACATATTTTCATTAAACAACAGATTTACATTTTGCTGACAAAATAGCAAACCCACAATTTTTTTTTCTGTGACGGGTGAATGATGAGGTCTGATCAGAGTTCGTGTCCTGACTCGCAGACTGGGGGCACATTAACATTCAGTATAGCTGGCAAAGTCAGTGGTTGTGTGTAGAGGAGGCAGTCAACTGCAAATCCTGCAATAAATCCTGAAAAGGATCAAATGTAGGGAAATGTAGCAGTAAAGCAGTGGCTCTGAGGTAAACGTTCACACACCCCAAAAATGCCTCTGTTTTTTAAGCCATGCCAGTACTTGTTTTAATGCTGAATGTTTTAAATTGTTGAATCTTCAGAAGCTGGAGAGAAACCGTGAGGGTGCAGGTACCTGCTGCTTCTGTGAGAATATACGAGAGAGCGGAAACACTCTTTGGAAGAGTTTGTTAGTTGAACTAAATACATTATTTTAAAATGTGCACACACACTTCTGGGTTTGAACCTACCTGTCCGATGGGCCTCGCTGTGTGGAGTTTGCATGTTCTCCGCGTCCCTGCGTGGGTTCTCTCTGCTGCCCCCGCAGTCCAAAGACGTGCATGTTCGGTTACAGTAACTGATTATTATTTTCTGTCTTTATGCGACGGACTGCTGACCAAGCTGTCCTCCTGGTGTCAGATTCCCACCCCCGTGACCCTGAAGTGGGCGAGAAAATAAATGAACAGCTGGAAGACGAGCAGACACGAGGACTGCAACACTGAAGACTTATCACTGTGACAACACTTTTGCACACACGTGTAAACTGAGACTCATCAAGCTGTCAGGCTTGTACATTTATTACAAGCCACAGTTTGTAACATTATATAATAAACCCAGTTTAACTATATCATGACTGTATGGCTGGGAACTCTGAGTACATACAGGGCGGTAAGAGAATCCTGTTTGTGCCACTATGTCAGCTTTCATCTGGGACAGCCTAAAATCATCCAGCCTGTAGCCGTCTTAACAAACCCTCGTGTTGGATTCGAGTCACTCTTTTAACTCCTACCCACCAACAGATCTCTACACTGCCTCTCTCAATTATTAATGACTCACTCATCAATGTTTGATTCCACATTTTACGATTCAGTATCTACACACAGCTCTAGCTCATGATATACTTCCTTTGAAATGTATGCAGCCCTCAATGCACCAAGCCCCAAGCTGTGATTAACAGGAGGAGGGATGCAGGTGCAGAGAAACAACACGAGCCTCAGGGGTGCTCCCTGCACCGGGTTTAGGATCACCTTAATTTTCTTTGGGATTAAAGTTCATTGTTTTTACTTATTCATTTATTTATTTATGTATTGCTGCCAAGTGGAAGAACAGTTGTTTGTTTTTTTTAAAAAAAAAGCAAAATTAATCAAAAGAATCACAAAATGTCTCTTGGCATTAGTAATGCTAGTTTTTTTTTCTCCACATAAATTACACATTTAAAACCAAAGTACTGCTGTAACAGTATGAAGGTATAAGCAACTAACTATAGTAATCCAAAAGCACAGATTATACCGAAGAGTTCATTTCAAAATCATACACAGTATTATATACGGCTAAAAAAAAAATGAAAGGAGCACTTTTTAATCAGAGTTCAGCATCAGTCAGTAACCCTCTGTGATACTGATGAGGTCAGTAGGTATCGGAGGGGGTCGTTAATCAGCTTCAGCTGCTTTGGTGTTCATGACATTAACAACAGGTGCACCAGAGGGGCAACAATGAGACACCCCCCCCCCAACAGGAATGGTGTTACAGGTGGAGGACACACACATTTTTCCCTCCTCGTCTTTTTTGACGGTTTTTCAATAGTTCTATATTTATCTAGGGTTAGAGTCACTGCTGGGAGCATAAGGCCACACCTGGACCCTACAGAGGCTGCACAGGTAGTCCACATCAATACGTGCCATTGGCAGAAGGTTTGCTGTGTCTCCCAGCATAGTCTCAGAGCATGGAGGAGACTCCAGGAGAGCTGGACAGAAGGTCCTTAACCCATCAGCAGGGCCGGTATCTGCTCCTTTGTGCAGGAGGAACAGGAGGAGCTCTGCAGAGCTACAAACTGTCATGTCTCGCAGGGAGGACTCAAGCGCAGGACACAAAAATCCAACAGGATAGAATTTATTCCAAGATGTGCACAAAAACACAATGAACTGCGGGGAGTCTGTGGCCGCTTATGCTTCAAGGTTCCTGTGGCGTCTCACTCCCGCACTATCCAGTGACTCCTATGGAAGTTTATCAATGGCAAAGTCTGCGTAGAAGAAAAAGGGTTAATCCAAGTATTTTAGAAAAATGTTCCAACATGAGTCACTCTGGGTCCCTTGCTGAGGCAACGACCTGGCATTGACTGAGAGTTTTCCACCGGCTTATAACTCCACTCCATTGGCGACATGAAGAGCAGGTGTGTCAGATCAGCCACAGGTGAGCCTTGGAACCGTGGGTGGAGTCCCAAGGACCACCTCCCTCTGCCACAGGCACAACTCCCCACAGAATACCCACAACCCAAAAATACACATGCAAAGAAAACAAAACAAAAACACAAGCAGGCCAACCGGAGCCCCCAGGGGACCATGGCAAAAATGACCTCCAGCAGCCGCTGGTGTGAACGTCTCTGACCAAACAATCAGAAACAGACTTCATGATGGTGGCCTGAGGGTCCAACCTCCTCTAGTGGGCCCTGTGCTCACTGCCCAGCACCGGGGAGCCTGGTTGCCATTTACCATAGAATACCAGAACTGGCAGGTCCATCACTGGCCCCCTGTGCTTTTCACAGATGAGAGCAGGTTTACCCTGAGCACATGCAACAGACGTTAGAAGGGTCTGGAGAATCTGTGAGGAACATTATGCTGCCTGTTCAGCAGGACCGGTTTGGTGGTGGGTCAGTGATAGTCTGGGGAGGCATATCCACGGAGGGACACACAGACCTCTGCAGGCTCCATGATGCCCTGGTCCAGAGGAGATCCCCAGAATATCATCTGTCATCTCATTAGGACCCCCGACATCATCAGGCATGCATATGCACATGTGGGGGCCATACGAACTACTAAGTACCATTTTGAGTTCTTGGAATGAAATTTCAGCAATTCTTCCAGCCTGCTGCATCATTTTTTCACTTTGATTTTTTAGGAGTTTTTTAAAATTCAGCCTCTGTAGGTTGATCATTTTAATTTCCATCAAACAATGTGGCATCTTTTCATTACCCAGTCCACATCAGTGTCGATATCCAGCACGACCCCCCCACTGAGATCTGATGTGTTTTTGAAGTGTTCCTTTTCATTTGTTGAGCAGCGTATCAGATTCATTCTAACACTGTGAGAACAGTATTTTAGCCCAGTGTTACTGGTGGGGTCCTCCAAATATTATTTATACAGCCTGATACCACATCACAGATTTCCCTCAAGAGGCGTTGCAACCTCTTCTGTCCTTAGAACCATCATACTGAAAAAGAGCGAAAAAGCAGTCAGTGTTCAAGGAAAACCTCCGGGAGAACTACTGCTCACACTTTAAAAACTGTGAGAAAGTCTGGCTCCTTGGAAGAAAAATATGAAGAAATTAGGGGTGGCTCATGACTTTTGCACAGCACTGAATCTTGACACTCCATTTCCGTCTTCAGGTAGAAGACGCCACGAATCTAACTTATGGATTTTATTTTCCGTAATCAATGACTATAAAGTAATAACCTAAATAATTCTCTTGAAGCTGTTGTCTTAGGTCAACACGGATGTGTAGTAATTCCCCCAGCATGACAGGCATGTTGATCACCACTGATTGAATTTAAGGTCTAGAGCTCGGTGTTCCTCATGTCCCAGAAAACTGCTCTGACAAGTCGGTGGAGGCGGTTACCAGCAGGTCTTCTGTTCTGGGGCTTCCACAGTCAACCTTCATGCTTCATGTGGATTCACTGGATTGGGATCTGTGGGTCCAAGGTTGGATTAACTCTTTGGGCTTTTGCTGTGTTCTTTAAGGTTCTTGAGCAGGTTCTCCTTTGGCAGTCGGGCTGGAAGAGGTGGTTGTCTAGAATCCGTCCACATCGATGTGGTTTCTTCTCAGAACACGGTGATCATCTGCTTACAGTGCAGATTAGGGTTTTAAGATGTCTTCCTGTGCAGAGATCAGACACTTTTACTCTAAGAGGTTTACCTGACATTACTTTTTGTTTCCTCTTATACTTTGGTTTTTTTTTTCTTTTTCCTTTTGGCAGCACAGCAACCTTATTAATATGATACCAAAAATAACTTCTACTAAAGATTTTGTGACAACAATCCCACCGCGGTCTATCATTACAGCAGCCGACTTGAAAAGCGCTGAAAATAGTTTCACTCTCTGAATTTCTGTCACTTCTCAGCCCATAAACCTCTTAAACAGAGGCAGTCGGAGAAGAGTAGCACCCTGGATCCCAGGAGAGACACTCGAGGGAGAATTTGTGAATCTAGGACAGTCGATGGTGCTCCGGTTCACTGACGCAGGCAATTGCATGGCAATCTGCTGTAATCACTGAGCTTAACTATCTATAATTCAGGAGAGCGAGGGCTGGATGATTCAAAGGACAGGCAGCCTTTCTGTAAGAAAAAAAAAGGAAATAATTCAGCAGATGCCTCAGTCCCACTCGGTCGGGACTGGAAGCATCTGAAAACTGTGTACAGCAGAAGGAAATGAAAAGAGACAATAAATTAGATTCTTGGAGAATTACCCACCACTGCAGAAACTTGCAGTTTTTGTTACTGCTGAGATACCTTTTGAGCAGCGCGGTACCTGATGAAAGGGCGCAGAATTCCACAACAGCAAACATTTTTCTGGGGGCAAAGTAAGCAAACTTGACCACTGAAATGAAAGTTGATTTAAACATCTTACCAAGCGAGGGCCTGTGGCATCACCGAGTCGGCTACCGTGTAGAAAGGCCTCCTTCCAGACAGACTTTGGCATGTTGACGGAGACTGAGCAAATCAAAGCAGAGGGCTTCTAACTATTAATCTTTTTGAACAAGAATAACATCAAATATCTCAATTTCAATTCTTTGCGTCTTTGGAAAAACTGAGGTCAGCTTGCATTTAATGGTCATTCGGGCCTTAAACTCTGCAGTAGTTCAGCGTTTTAGTATATAGATTCTTCTGGTCTGATCTGTCCAATATGCTCAGCTTTACCGCACAAATAAGACCCCACTTAGCCTCACGTCGATTCACTTAAATGCATAGCAGTGCTCACAGCGCAGCTGATACCAGCTCAGATCAAAGATAAGATACAATAAAATGAACATTATTGATCCATGTGGACAAATTGGATCAGCGCAGCAAATTTAGCCAAAGGATGTAAATAAGGCTGCAACCCAGTGTGAAAGCTCTGCATCCACAGTAGCACATGTGAGGCTGTAACGCTTCCCCGTGACACAATATTGCCACATAAAAGCCACATTTAGGTGAACAGTACAGACATTTTGGCAGTGCTTACGTTTTAGTATTATGTTTCTCTATTGTACAGTTTACATGCAATAAGGATATAATGTACCTGTTGTAACTATATAATAACAGCAAGGTTTGTCTGAGCATGACGAAGCTTTCAACTCCATCAGATGCATGATGTGTAGCAGGTTATATCCAGCTGGCTTGTTAGTTATGCATCTCTGCTGTGCACCAAAATCAATCATGCTTGACACATAAACAGTTTAAAGTATGGATGAAGCCAATGCAGAAGTGCCTTAAACCTGCATTCTATCTCAAGGCCACCAGATGGCGATACCTGTGGTTGCAAAAACGCTCGTGGCCCTACAGAAGTCTTTCCTGCTGAGTTTAAAGGCTCAGTCGCTCAGTTTGGGTCATATTGAATGGAAAAGAAAAACTGAGTCTATTTTGTAAATCTTGGTCATAGCATGTTTCAAAATGGACGATTATTCATGGTATGAGAACGTGAAACTGCACCCTGATTGGCTAATCAACACAATCAGACCCACTCCTCCTCACCATATCACTTTTTTTCCCCCTTTGGAACCGAGATGGTGACAGCAAATGCTCCTCGTGAGGCTTCAAAATACCTCAGAAACCAGTGGCTGATACGGATCCTGCTGGCTGGTTAATTATTTTGGTAAACTAGCTAACTAGCCTTTCCTCAGATAGTATTTTACTTGCAATAACCAGAGAAAACAATCAAATTAGGGTTAGCCACCTAGCTGCATGTTGCTGCTTAAATCTGACTGTGGTTAGTCTGCAGCTTCAGTGCATAAAGTAGCTTGAAACCGCAAACTTGCCAACCAGATCAGCTCAGAGTAGGACAGCTCTGCTCTGTTAGAGCCACTGCTGAGGGACTGCAAGGGCGAACTGGGCACATGCCCACAGCAGCCAATGGGGGGGTTGGGCTCCAGTCCTAGGACTTTTTAAAAAAATGTATACAATACAAATATTCTGGAGTAAAGAGCTGTTGAAAATGAATTCTGATTACAAAATTCACTCTTTTGTAGCCATTTAAGTCACATGCCATGCAGGCATAGATTATATGTAGATATTGGCATAGACCTGTTTAGTGGGTCTGCAGAGTACAAACTGTCAGCAGCTGTGCTGTGGTCTCATTTTCGATGGAGGACCTGGGTGTTAATGCTACAAGCCTAAATTACAGGAGGGCTGCAACTCTTTGAGTGGTGGTGAAGCACTACCAGATACTTCCATGTCAAAAATAAAATGTTATTTTAGGGGCTTTATTAAAGATTAAAAAAATCAGTAGAAAAATCTGAAGTTTGGAAAGGTTGGAAAAATGTTAAAAGGTTTAAACTAAAAGCAAGACTGGAATATTAAAACGTTTCAACACTCAAGTAAAGAATAAGTATTTTTAAAGCTGTCTTGAGCAGAAATGATGTGCAAATGCAAATCATGACCCTGGTGCTCCAAGTTTAAAAGTCAGAGGATCACCAGAATCGCTGACATTTGTCGTCCGAGGACAACGGATGTCTGCACCAAAGTTCACCGTCTTTCATCAAGTGATTGTGGAGATATCTGGAGCTGAGCCCGTGTGTTGAACCAACTGACAGATTCATCGCCACGAACAAGTAAAATTTAATTCAACTTAATTATGCGGGAAAAAAGCAGAATGAGCCAGGCTGTCTGCTGTCACTCTCCCAGCGCGGTGACACGAGCAGCCTCTATTATTAGCTCGGCTTCGACGCCGCCGAGACTTCTAATAAAAAAACATTTCACGTGCACGTTAAGAGTCTTGTGTTTCCAACAAGCCGAGCGAGGGAAGATCAAAGATTTATCCTTTTTTAATCAAAACCCACTCAGCCTCTCTGTAGTTTCTCTCAGTGCTCCTCAGACTCAGAAATACTGCTGTTGTTGCTTAGCAACCATGAAACCCATGAAAATATAATGAACAAAAGTGAGAAGATGCTGTAATCTTTGTGCTTCCTGCACTGAAAATAGCACTTATTTGACGGCCTCTGAAATGCTGCGGGTTGAGCGGGACACCTCAAACGTGTTCAGAGTCAGTCTGAGCAGAGACAGTTTCATCAGGCTGGAACTTGATGGAAAACCTCTGACCGCAGATACGTGCCTCTCCGGCAGCTCTCTGCTCGGTTTGCATCACCAAAGTGAACGCTGTCCTCATCTGAAAGGTGAAAAAGCATCTTTTGCACACAGGTTTTCCAGATTTCCTGATTTGAAGATTGTTGCATGGATCCCCCCCCCCCATTATTTTATGAAAATAAATTTAATAAATCAGTAAACAGACACCAACCACATTAGTTTAGCCTGCATCCCAGCAGGCTGCAGTGCATTAAAACCTGCATTCTTTCTAACGGCCATAACTCCTGTTATGACACGTCTTTGCTGGTAACCCAGACTTCCTACTCGATTAAGTTCCACAGTAATCATTTTGAGTTTATCATGTCAATCAATAGTTTCAAGTCTTCATGAGATAACAGTTGAGATTATGATTGGTAACTGTGACAGCTGCAGATGCATTTGTGCTATTGACTCCAGTCTCATCACCACAGACTGTATATGAAGATGGGTGAAGTGAAGCCAACGTGAGAAGTGCATTAAGCCCGCATTATTTCTGACAGCCAGCAGGGGGCAACATATTTGGCTGCAAAACCTGAAATGACACGACCTATGATTTTAGTAAGCGCTTTCCCAATTCATTTATTTTTCAATCACATGTTCAGTCCGGATCGCTACAGTAAAAAGACTGATTTCCATCTGCGCTAATCCGAAGCCTCCCGACACTCATGTGTCCACGTGGAAAGCTGGAGGCACATTAACACTCAGTCTGTCAGGTGGGTTGCAAAGCAGCTTGCAGATGTCCAGCAAACGTGGGCAGGCTAAAGCAGCACAAAACAGCACCCTCTGTATCAGATCTGCTAATTGCATGCATACAAGGATATCAGCTCCGCTAAACGGTGATGTGGGCTCGCAGTGAGATTATTTGATCTGCTGGAATTATGGCCATGCTCAGTTTTTATATATTGTGGATTAAAACGGGATTTGCTGCCTTCTGATATGTTACCATAATCATTACTATAATATTGGACTGCATAGAGGCCTCAGTTTCTCAGTCAGAACCAATTCTTGCTTGTTTATGGTTTATTAATATGGTGGATTAAATAATTCTGAAGAACTGAACAATAACGTGCTACATGCTAAAACTATTCCATCCCCTCACTGATGCTTTAATGTGATAAAAGGCTGATGGATTAAGTGTTAATAAGCAAGAAACATTTCCAGCCCATTATTCCTAATTTCCCTGCTCTTGAAATTCATGCTAAGCTAAGCTATGTTAACCACATCTTGACCCAACAGTAGCCCTGTGCTCGACACACTGACAGGAGTCTGCTATAAAACAATGGGCAGCTTATAAATGCCCATCGCACACAGTGATGTTTTATAAGCATCTTTCATCTAAAATAAAAAATAAAAAACATTTTTTTCATTCCCAGACATACTTTCAATCTTTCAAGACTTCCTATTTGTTTATATTCTTCCTGAGCCCTGAAGGAGCAATGAGCCCTGACTTTGCAGCACAATTACATCTGCAAGTTCAAGTTGATGTGTATTCTGAAAATAGAAAGTAATCAGAAAGTGTTTACAAGACACGTCTCGATCCACTGAAGTGCCCATGAAAGGCCTAACCACCCTCTCTGAGATCAGAATGAGATTGCTTTCTGAATGAGCAAGTGTATTAAGTTCTTATAGTGATTATTTTTGACATTCAAAGAGTGTGTGTGTGTGTGTGTGGTTATGATCCAGCAAGTACCCAGACATGGATTGACATGTCAGACATGGAGCCCTCGGGAAGGACAAGCTGCTAGACTGGCTCTGGGTGATGGGGAGAGTGATGGTGGGGTGATGGTGTTTGGCTTGTCAGGGCTCAACCCACATTCAAGGAAAAGTCTCTCCACACACACACACACACACACACACACACACACACACACACACACACACACAGCTGATGTCTCATACACACCTAACAGAATGTGACAAGTCTGCCTCTGAACAGTGTCGCTGCCACAAAACAGAGAATTTTTCAGCATTTGTCTTTTTGTGTTTTTAGCCACACTAGCAGCATGACTCCAGGGATAGCTAGCTGAATCTCTGCACTCTGTCCCAGCTGGTTTCTCTTATTCAAGTCGCAATCGTGCTGAAAAAAGGCTAAAACCACAGTCTTGTGACATTTTAAAGCCTCAGCTCCGCTGTGGTTTCTCCGGGGTCTGAAGTGACCATCTTTGGGCAGCAGGTGAGCGTGCGGGGTTGTCAGCTGATATTGTTTAGTAAATTCAGATGGTGAGAGGCGGTATGAGGCACCAGGCTGTAAACATGTTTATATTTTCTATAAATTTCTGTCATTTTAACGTGGCAGTGCCAGTGCAACCACGACCTTGTGACTCAGTGAGGAATGAGTGTGTGTTACAGTATCTGAGGCTATGATACTAACACTGTGGGATTTCCCCAAACTTCTCCAGGAAAAGTTTGCTGAAGTCTTTAACAGGATGCACCCATGTAGCACCGCTAAAAAGATTTACATCGCCTTCCGCCTAGCTAAACGGTGACGTGGGCTCGCAGTGAGACTCAACATCCTCTCGATCTTGGTTTTAAAGACTGGACTTGGACTTGTCTTGGCTTATAGCTCATCACTTTAGAGGAGAATCATTGCAGCAGAGGAGGGTTCATATATCGCCGTATGCCATAACACCACTAATATGGTCACTTCTGCTCCTTTCCGAGCTCAGCACTGTTAAGATGGGTTGTAATTTGTCCGTGTTGCGAATTCATGTGTCAAGGTTCACCAGAGGAGAAGTCAGAATAAAAGAAGCAGATTTTTCACGGTAGTCATCCCACCCAGTCAGAAACTAGCTTTAACTGTCCCTATCCTGATCTGTGACAGGTATAAACTGCCATTCACCTCCACTGACCACGTTAGTGTCGAGGTACGATGACCACTGAACCACTCTGGATGTTTGTCGTCGGTCACGTCTCCGTGTGGCGTTGCTGCGCTGGGCGCCCAGTCGAGGACCTCACGCGCTGCTGAAGGCTGTTTAGCAGAGCTCCATTCTCTAATCCGAGCTGCTCGCAGGTCTCAGGGGCGCAGGGCTGAGCGAGTCGATTGGTCTCTAAGTGGAAGACAAATTGAAGCTTGTTGAGGCGAACAGGCCAAAAATGAATGCTTCTCTCTCTCTCTCTGGCTTGTTCTAAAAATGTAGTGATGGCTGCCCTCAGTGGGGAGACTTTGCAGCTCCCAGAGCAGAAAAACAGCATTAACGGCCATCTTAAATGTTCATTCGGAGTCTCTGACCAGTGAACACACTTACGCAAACAGAGCTGTCAACCTGACGGAGCCATTTTTAAGTCGCTAATTAAGATTGAAGCAGAGCCGGATGAGACTTTAACCTTTATTCACATGTAAAACTGCAAGATATTTGTACAACACAAAGAGGGTGGAGCATTTGTTTCTCTTCATGTACCAAAGGCGTATTTACAGTATGTGTAAAATTTCTTCAAAATTTTAAGTATTAGTTAATGTTGTCTCTGAACCGCCCTAATCCGCACCTTATTTTGTGAATTATCAGGACTCCTGGGTTAGAGACAGAGGCCATAATTGGCTTAAAGTATTCCTCTTAACATGAAAATGATGTTTTACAGATGATACGGATCCTTAAAATGTGACGGCAGCAGCTTTGGGAGGAATGGGAACAGACTGGCTGGCTCACCAAACATACAGAACAGCAGAGTGCAGTCAAACAAACATAATTAATATTACATTATACATCAAGACCAGTTCATGTCAGTGTCTTTGGGTGGCCAAATTGTGGAGTGGTTAACACATTTGCTGCACGTGGAAAGACCACTGGTTTGATTGCGGAAGGAGACACACACCGAGCCTCGGGAGGTCACAAACTGGCGCACTCCCGGATAAATGGGAGCGTTGGGAAGGGCAGCCAGCATAAATCAAAGATATGGCGTCCCCTTTGGCGACCTCTTGGGAAATAAGGGAGTAGCTGAAAGTACCTTCATGTTAGTGTGTTTGGCGAGCTGCACCAACATCCCAGTTCAGGTTTTGGGTTTCAAAAAAACCAAAACAAAACAGGAGTCAGAGGCACTGCTGCGTCTTCTTAGAGAGCAATGCATTGCCGAGTATCAGGTTGCCACAACAATCTAGCCAATGAAGCCTGCTTACTTCCCTGTGGGGGGGGGGGCAACCAAAAAAAACCAAACAAAAGCAGGTGGCCTCGGACAAGAGACGTGAAGGGATGGGGGGGATGAAAATTATAACAATCACAAAGCTCCAGTCCCACTGTTTTCCACACAGAGCCTGACGGATGCACAGACGCCCCGCTGGGCAGGAAGGAGAGGGGGGGGGATAAAAAAAGACACAGGGAGCTGGAGGAGGCTCAGCTGACAAGCGCCTCTGACAAAGTGAGCGTGTCGCAGCCTTCCTGCTGTTGTGTTGAATTTCTCCTGCTGTTTGATAAAATGCATATGAGCTGCCGGAGCACTTGTTGAACTCATTTTCTCCTTCTAAAAAGGAGCGTTTGATATTCGCACACTGCAGACTGCTTAAACTTCGAATAAACCTCTACAAAAAGTTAAAAAGAAATGCATGCTTGTTAACTAGAAGGGGCTCAAACTTTGGTTTGATATGTTCGTCTGCAAAATGGTAGGCATATCTGCATTACATTTTTACCTGTGGCAGGCGAAGTGATATCTGCATTCTCAGCCCCTGTGAGATCATTGCAAGGATCAAATTCCTATTAGAACTTCAAAAATATGTAACGCATTTAAATAAAACTGGATCGCACCTTCTTGACGTTAAGAAAATATTCACGCATGTATGGAAGGACTTTGTCCTGCAAAGCTCTTGAAACTGTGATCGAAAAAAATCCCGTTTCCTGCAGAATCTGGTGGCACACTGGAGGAACGCTACCCGTGTGTGGAGCATGCTCACTGGCAAAGTTTTCCCAGTTTAACTAGTCTAACATCCTGACTGCAGAAAATATCAGTGGGGGTGAATTAGTGCTACAATATTAGATATGCAGACAGAAGTCAGTGCATCCCGTGTAATTTTATTCCTGTCTTCGGCTTCCACCGCTTCATCTCCCTGATTGTTTCCACCTGTGTCGCAGTACCCCTCAGTCCTCAGCGTATAAACGGTCTCTGAGTTTGTCAGATCATCTGTTCGCCCGTGCTTCTCGTCTTTGTCCCATGTGCTGTCCTGCTCTCTTAATTTGTGCTCCCTTGAGATTTTGTTGTTACTTTCTCGGTCTTCCCTTTAGTTTTTTATTTAGTTTTTCAGTTCAGAACTTGCATTGCTTTGAACTGAAACCCAACAGTGGCAGCTGACACTACAAATCGATATGATGATGCTATGCTAGAGGTTAGTTAGGCGTGGGCACAGGAACAGTTCTGTTATCTTTGAAATGTTGTTTGTTAGGGTTAGACTCTATAACCCTAGGAGCTGGAGCAGCACGGTTAACATAAACAGCATTCAGAATCAGTTCTGCAGCTGAAAATGGGAGACGAAAAGATGAATTTCCTGCTGAAGTCCAAACGTATTCCCAACCCATTTATGGCCCACAGAGTCCTCCCTGTGCGGACTTAATGACTGACTTCCTGCATTGCTCCCATATTATTACCCCACAGGACAATGCCACGTGTAAAGTCTTCATTTTGGGGTATTTATTGAACTAAGTGTTCTCCGACCCCTGAAGTTCAAGGTAAAAATCTCAAAGTAATACCAAATGTTTCCACAGAACAGCCTGTAAGGATGGTCCCTAAACACGACGTGTCGCAATCACATGTATTAACCTGCTCTTCATATTTGTTATAATTACATCATCTTCATTTGTGAGAGTCCAGAGTAAAAACTGAAGCACTCGAGGCTTTTAGTGCAGAGAGGGAGGTGAGCTGTTGGAGGGGAAGCTCCACGGTTCTTTGAGGAGTGCAAATGACAAATGAGATTCAGCGCTGGCCTCAGAAATAATCTTCTTCCCATCATTTTCCTTGGGCTCAAGGAAAGCAGGAATGCACATATTTATTCTGTATGCAGACATGATGTGAAATCCGATGTGCATAAATTGCTGTACTGGCTTTCTTCCTGTTGCACTGCATGTATCAGTGCTGCGTTAGCTTTTTTATTTTATTGACTTGTCTGCAGCACTGCCACTGTGACAAATTTCTGCACAGTTGTTGTACTTGGCGACTTAAGTGATTTTAATTATTCAGTGGAAACAGTCTGCATATGGAGCAGAGCACTGTTATGACCGTTTCTGCCAGGCTTAAATGTGGCTTCTGCTCTTTCAAACACAGAAATGGTTCAGAGCTTCTGTTAAACTGTTTGTCCCGGACGTCTGATCCCCTTCCTGGACATCTGACGATGGGATATATGAATTGTAAAAATCCAGGCAATAAACTGACAGAGAGTGAGCGAGAAAAGGGTTTGGGTCATTTAAAGAACTCTTTATTTAAATTGGAACTATTTTATATTAATTCTCCATCTTTTTATTCTGGAAGTGCAGCAGAGTAGCTTTGCATGATTCACAGATCAAAAACCAGTCCTTACCTTAGACTTAGACCTTAGGCTTTTTTACCTAAAAGCTCACTTTTTTTCTAATTGGCTAATCCTCACTTGTCTTGTGATATAAATGCCATCTTCTGACAGTTCTCAAACTGCTGGCTTACTTGTGGTTCCTAGGATACTTAAAAGTAGAATGGGAGGCAGAGCCTTCAGCTTTCAGGCCCCTCATCTGTGGAACCAGCTCCCAGCTTGGATTCAGGAGACAGACACCCTCTCTATTTTCAAGATTAGGCTTAAAACTTTCCTTTATGATCAAGTTTATAGTTAGGGCTGGATCAGGTGACCCTGAACCACCCCTTAGTTATGCTGCTATAGGCCTAGGCTGCTGAGGGGGGTCCCATAATGCACTGTTTCTTCTCATTCACCTTTATTCACTTGTTTATACTTCACTCTGTATTTAATCATTATTATTAATCTCTGGCTCTCTTCCACAGCATGTCTTTTGTCCTGTCTCTCTCCCCTCAGCCCCAACCGGTCACAGCAGATGACTGCCCCTCCCTGAGCCTGGTTCTGCTGGAGGTTTCTTCCTGTTAAAAGGGAGTTTTTCCTTCCCACCGTCGCCAAGTGCTTGCTCATAGGGGGTCGTTTTGACTGTTGGGTTTTCTCTGTGTTATTGTAGGGTCTTTACCCACAATACAAAGCGCCTTGAGGCGACTGTTTGTTGTGATTTAGCGCTATATAAATAAAATTGAATTGAATTGACAGTGAGCATGAAAGTAGTTTTCTCTGGGCCCCTCCCCAATCAGACCCGGAGCGACATGTTTAGCCGCATGTTCTCCTTGAATCACTGGCTGTCGGA